>OLKM01003017.1:10000-27047 GCA_900291075.1 Melanogrammus aeglefinus | reverse complement strand
CTTTAAATTTAACATTCGGCCAGATTGGAGTCGGTCGAAAATGGGTCACAACACGATGTCCAATAGGCACCAGGGATCTTGGACCATTATTATCTTCAAATTGTGTGTTCTTGGAAAACACAGTTTCTCCTCCAATATCAATTCAAAATTCAATTAAATTTTATTTGTTTCGCCCCTTAATCACCATTACAGTCTCAAAGGGCTTAAAGGCCAAAATATTTATGGACACCCCCTTTTTAACCCAACCCCCGCGATGCGGGGCAAGATAAAAACTTCCTTGAAATTAGGCAAGGGAAGAAATCTTGAGAAGAAACGCATAGCAGGGGATCTCCTTCTCTCCAGGGATGGTCAGGAGTTGCAATGGGGTGCCATAATTGACATAACAGTGTAAATACATGCACATCATATTGAAATGGTGATGGAGTTCTTGGCCGGGTTGTTCCATGAGGAGAGTCCCAGGCATCCAGTTCCAGTCACCGCAACCACACTAGAACAAACAGAATGGTGAATTAGAACGGAAAAAGTACATAGTGGGAATGTATACCTGCAATAACAAAAGCACAAGCAAACAGAGAGGAGGTCTTCACTTCACATCTGTTTTCAACACTCCCTATGATCCAAATGCAAGATTGTTAGAGGTGCGTTGTTTGAGCTTTTCGCTTGATAGCTCCCACAGAGGTCAGCTTCCTGATGACTGAGGGCAGCCATCCATAAGGAAGGGGGCTCCGAAAGGCAAACGCTCTCTGTCCAGCTGATTTCTTTTTAAACCTTTTGGGCAGTGAAAGCAAGCCAGCTCCCGAAGACCGAGAGCCGAGAAGGACTATAAAGGGAAATGATCAGGTCCTTCAGGTAGGGATGGAGATAATCCATGCAAGGCTTTATAGGTCAGCAGTAGCCACCTTTAAAGTCTGATCTGAAAGTTATTTGGTAGCCAGTGCGAGAAGCGGAGAATAGGTGTGATAATGATCAAACTTTCTCGTTCTGGTCAGCAGTCTAGCTGCAGCATTCTGTACAAGCTGTAGACTTTTTGTGGTAGAGGTTCGGTAATCCTTGAAAACAGTGCATTGCATAAATCCAGTCTTGACGAAACAAATGCATGAATCAGTGTCTCTGCGTCCACTGCAGATAACATTGTTCTGATTCTTGCAACGTTTTCTCAGATGGAAAAAAGGCAGTCTCTAGATTATACTTCTCACGTGTTGGTCAAAAGCAACAGTTGAGGGTCCGAACAGGACACCAGATTTTTGACAGACGCACTCTTGTGGGATGGCCAAAGCCATCCAACCACAGTGAGACATCCTCAAACTCTCTCCTCCGGTCCCGCTTCGAGCGATAATTATCAGCTCTGTTCTTTCCCGGCGTATTTAAGCTGTAGGGAAGTTTTGTGTGACATCCAGATACCCTTCACCGGACAGCCCAGACAGCCAGACAGGAACTCAACCTTCTGAATCTGGGCCGAGTTCCCGGAATTCTACAGGGAATGAAGGAGCTGGGTGTTCGTCCCGCGTAGCAGTGGAAACTAATTCCGAAGCTGCGGATAACATCACCCAAAGGAAGCATGTAGATTGCAAAAAGTAATGGGACCAAGGACTGACCCTTCTTGTGGTACACCAAAGCGTAATTTGCAATGCTTTGATTCTAAACCCTCATGAAGCACAAATTGGGTTCTATCTGTGAGGTAGGATTGAAGCCAACCAAGAGCTGTACCCCCGAAACCAACATAGTGCCTCAAGACGGTGAAGAAGAGTTGCTGTGGTCGATCGTATTCGAACGCAGCGCTTAGAGTCCAGCAGCACAAGCATTGAACTTGTATTTTTTATCCAAGGCAAGAAGGATGTCATTTACAACTCTTGTAACAGCAGTTTCAGTTGAGTGGAAAATCCTGAACCCCCGACTGGAAAGGTTCAACAGATTGTTTCCTCGTTCAGATAATCGGACGATTTTGCTTTGCTACAAATCCTTTCCTGTACCTTGGACAGGAAGGGTAGGTTCGATATAGGCCGATAGTTTCTGACTAGTTCAGGATCTAGGCCAGGCTTTTTGAGTAGCGGTTTTATCACCGCAGCCTTGAAATCAGAAGGAACAATTCCTGTTGAAAGCGAAAGGTTCATAAGCCGAGAGGATTGCAGGCCCGACTGTGGGAAGAAGGCTCCTTAAGAAACCTTGGAAGGGAGAGGATCCAACATACAAGTTGTTGGCTTCGATGCTTTATCACCCTTTCAAGTTCCACCAGGGGAAATTGCCTTGAACTCCAAGAGAGTTGCGTCAGAATTCCCCATCCTACTAGGCAGAACCCCATCCTAGCCGCCACAGGATGTATAGGACAGGCCGCACGGCAGGCATCAATATCCTCTCTAATTGAGTGATTATCTTTTTTCATCAAAGAAATCCATGAATTCACTGCCGACGATCGAAGGAGCCTGTGGTCTGAATCTGTTCTGAGTGAGACTCTTTCACCGTGTCAAACAGAGAACTTGGAATTGTTTCTATTCAGGTTGATGACACTGGGAAAAGTAGGCATTCCTGGCAATAGTCAGCGCACTCTTATAGATGAGCAGACTGTTTGTGCCATGCAAGAATGAAAGACCTCAAGTTTAGTCGAGCGCCATTTGCGTTCAAGGATTCCTGCAGCTTCTTTTCAGAGTGCGCTGTTTCTGCATTAAACCAGGGAGCTGGTTTTTTCAATGTTTCGTTTTTTAATTACGAGCAGAGCAACTGAATCGATGGCAGCAGACAAGGCAATGTTGAGGTCAACAGTAAGGGACTCCACAGAACCACTATAGTTACAAAGAGGTTGCAAGTGAGCCAGGTAACTTATCTGCCATTGCTGTTAATAAGTTGCAGGTGTGATGTGGCGACAGCTGAAAGTAGCTTGCTGATTCATCGCAGGGGCAGGATACCCACCACCTGGAAAGTGAGCAGAAAATGGTCTGATAAAGCTGAGGTGTAGGAAAGAGACCAATAGCTGTGAAATATCTACACCACGGGTCAGAACGAGATCCAGCGTGTTTCCACCGATGTGGGTTGGGTGCTGGACGAGCTGTTTGAAGCCAAGCGTATCTGTAATAGACAGAAAAAACCCTTGCGAGGGCATCAGATGGGTTATTCACATGTAGATGTTGAAATCTCCAATTAGCAAAATATTGTCTGAGTATGTAGCCAGATCAGCTGCAAACTCAGAAAACTTCATCGATAAAGAGTGAATACGGTCCTGGGGACGACGGTATACTACAGCCACAAACCGAAAGAATTTGGAACTCGTTCTCTCTCTTCGGGGAGCTTGAGGTGCAGACAACGCAAGCACCTCAAAGGATCTGAATATATATATCTATTCTTTGGCTTTAAATTAAGCTTAGAATTAGATATCAGGGCTACTCCCACCACCTTTCTTAGCTTCTCTGGGATAATTGGGTGCTAACGTAAATTGGTGGAGTAGGCTTCATTTTAGGGCTAGAAACTCATCTGGTTTTAACCAGTTTCACAGAGGCCCAGTATGTCCATTTTATTTTCAATAATTAGATCATGGACCAAGAGCGATTTAGATGAAACGCGACCTTATGTTCATGAACCCTAATTTTGAGTGCTTCCCATTTTATTATTTTCAGCGGGGAGTCCGGTTAACACTCAGCTCTAAGGCGGTCATAGGGATGCCGCGGTTTCGACGTACTGGTCGCGGCCCTTGCCTGCGGGTTATACACCTCGAGACAGCGCGAGCGCGCCCGCACCACCGTACATATCGGTAAAGCCTGGGTTTTCAGGGGGGAGTCCGATTAACACTCAGATCTGAAAAGATTGGGTGCGATAGATAGTGGTTCAGCTAACACATCAGCTGTTCTAGACTCGGCAACATAAACTATCATGTTGCTAGCAGGTTTACTAAGCTCCTGCAAACCAACGTGCTGTGGGCGGATGAGTGTCGAGCCTGGCTAAGACCTCTATCTATGTTTTTCGACATAATTGAGGCGCCTAACCCCAGTAGGGTTGTAGGCCGTCTCTCATGAGCACGCCAGGGCGACCCCACAGGGAGGGCCAGTTATCAACAAAACCCAAAGCCCTGCTCAGAACTTATATCGTGGCCAGCCAAGCGATTTAGAGACAATAGTCTACTATACCGCTCGTCATTACCCTTATCGGGTAGAGGGCCAGAAAGAATTAATCGATGCCGACACATCTTTCTGGCGAAGTCACAAAGCCTAGCTATATTGCTTTTTGTGACCTCGGTTTGTCTCGACCTAACATCGTTGGTACCGACATTGAACTATATGTTGTCTAAACTAGGTGTCGGTGTTTGGTGCATCGGATCTGACACCATCGGATTTAACACAAGTGGTCTGACCGCAAGTCAGCACCCTGAGTTTAGCTTCAATGTCGGGAGCCCTGGCCCCGGGTAAGCAAATAACTTTCGCAGGCGAATGTAGTCTAACTCTACGTGTGACAGAGTCGCCTATGACTAGCGTTTTTACCCCCGAGAAAGACTTGCGAGGCAGGGTACTGACAGGAACCTGCCCCGCAAGCGGTGCTGCCGACAGGATTGCCTTGACGGAGTCACTGCTAATAATAGCATTAGCTTTCCGAGTCCGCCGCTGGCGGGTCTCTTCTCGATACTTTCTTGGAATAACCGTTTTCTTTATGCTTCGTTACCCTTTCATCCTCCAATTGACATATACGTTTCTCTAACAGAGCTATCTTGTCCATGAGAGACGCAGAGCAAGAACAAGAACAGCCGGAATCCATGCTTACCGTGGTTGATGCAAAATTAGATACAAACCAAGATAGCAGCACGACGCTAAGCGTCCTGCTATCCAAACCAAGCCGGCTACCCGGCTACCCGGCTACCCGGCTACCCGGCTACCCGGCTACCCGGCTACCCGGCTACCCGGCTACCCGGCTACCCGGCTACCCGGAAGTCGCGTCTGCTGCGTCACAGGGAAGCCTCGGGTCAATCTGTGGAGAGAGAGCACAGGTTACAGAGCACAGTCCACCTCTTTCAGCAACTCCTCTACCATCTCCCCCTCCTTCACCTCCAGTGTTGCCTACAATTAATGCACGTAAAGTGTTGCTTATTTTCATTTATTAGTTCAATATTGTCGCCTTATTATAATGTTGTCAGAAACATTGTCATAGTTATTAGTGATTGTGGAATATATAACATTTGTGTAATTTGGCTTTTTATGTCTGCGTTGAATTGAAACCCCAGAAGTGAATATCACATGCGGCCTTTACACATGACATGCAGACCAATAAAAACACATAAAACCTGCATGCTCAATGTAAAACTGACTCGGAATGTAGGCTATTTACTGATCGAATTGAATGGGGTTTCTCTGTTTGTTGAGACATTTTGAGTTCAGAGTGAGGTTTATCCGACTGCCAGCTGGAGTGATCAAGGTCTTATCCCCTTGGAAATTGAAAAGGATCGGAGAGGCTTCAGACATGAGCGCAATCGCGATTAGTAGCCCCCTTTTAATATTATTCTTATGTATCGTAGGCCTAGCCTTTACATTTTAATAATAAAATCATTGTAAATGCAACGACAACAACCACACCAACTCCTGGTCGTCCTTTGGCCTATACCAAACTACAATAGGCCTACTTTAAAAAATAAATGATGTTACTAATACTATCGTATCCCTTCTGCCTTTTTCGGCCCAAATATATATCAAAAAGATTGCGTACACATAACTAATTCTCTTTACCTGTAATTACGAGATCCTCGGGGTCTGCAAGGGTTTGATATGCAGTCCTGCATTCCTGCATATCAACAGGCCTAGACAATCTGCTGACACAAAACATGGGTTTGCACTTAATCCAGTAGGCTAATAATAATATTCCTCCTTTCTTAATTGTCCCATTGCATTCTTTATATTTATTAAAATGTCATTCTGGTGGTTTGACCGACTGTTCATCTATTGTAGGCTACATTTGGGTCATTGAAAAACGGAGCCTGCTGTCAACGGCCTCCCCTGAACAGATAAGTGGCGGGCTCCTACGTGAAACAATAGGCGTGGTTTCTAAGAACCCTGAGCTCGCCTCGATTCCACATACGTACATTCTCGTATGCGATCCAACCGTCTCCGACCGAAAGTCCATTCATTCCGATGTGATTCTCCGTAATGTCCGTTTTTCCTCCGAGACTCCTCCCCTCCGTAAAATTTCTGTCCGGTATGTCCGTAATATACGTTCAAAAAATTTAACTTTCGCCGTCGTTTTACGGAGATACCGGATGAAAGTTTTGCTAGCTCGCTTGCTTTTGAGTTTGAAAGACAAATTGTGGGTAGGCCTATTTCTATTTTCCGATCCTCTATAGGCCTACTTCATCATTTTGATATGAAATGGTTATAATGGTTATAGATCAGTTTAATATATCATATGTTTTACATAAATAACAGTCCGATATCTGTTTGATCATTCGTTTGTATGAGTTTAATATAAAATACAGTCGGATTTGATTGTAGGCCTATATTGATTGTATTATTTGTATAGGCCTAATTTATGGCTATGGATACCCCTAATTATATAATTATAGTCTACTGCTGTGATTTCCCTCAATAATTTTAGCGCTCATTTTTATTTTTGTTAAATAGACTTTGCGATGACACCAACACGAGCGAGAGTGTTCGCCATCGCTTATCTATATTGGCGCAATCGCCAGAGATGGCAGAGACGCAGGGCATCATGCTGGACAAGGCCGTTTTGGGCTGGTTGGTTTTGTTTTTATCTCGGTAGATGTCGATCCTCATATTCCACAGTACCGGTCTCCGAAAAACGGCCATTATCATGCGTTCCCCCATCTTTTTGGCTGTCCGTAAATAAATTCATGTCCGTACGTAAAGCACTAGCGACCCCTTCCGTAAATCTACGGAAGTACGGATACGAAAAACATACGTGTGTGGAAACGAGGCGTTAACGCGCAGAATGAGGAAGCTGCAATGCAAATCGAAAGTTATATCGAAGAGGGGAGAAGCCACGTAAGCGATGGAAGGTAGACCGTGTTTTACATACCATGTACAGATTATTGACGTTTTTTTTTTATGTTGCACATCTTGCTGAAGGTTACCGTGGTTGCCATATATGATAGGGCTTCAAATTCGGCTATTTATTTGAACTTGAGAGAGATTTGGGCGATCAGGTTCCGTTTCTTCTGCTGCTCGACAGGTGGACGCAGCGGGAGCAGTTTCTTTATACTTTATTCCACTTCAAGCAGCAGGCTCGATATCAAACACTGCAGTGGGCCTTTAATAAGAAGCAGAGGAGAGTAAGAAGAGAGTAGGCTCATGTGAGAAAACGAGGAACCTGAACCAAGTTATCAGCGTCTTTGGCCCGACCAAGACCCCAGATCACCACAGGAGGCCTACACACTCACGACCAACGGAGTCGTTCATTCTGATTCTTTGTATTTAGGCCTAGGCTATATGTTTTTAAAACAGGCCAAAGACGAATTGATATTGACTACAGCATTGTACATTTTATATTGCCTTTTGCATTACTTTTCAGACCTAAAAAGGATCCGCGGTGGATTTGTGGAGAAAGTCGGACTCCCAGCTTTGAAAGGTATGCTGGATGACCTTTGGCAGCACAAAGTGTTGAGTACCGACGACAAGGACGCTGTGATGGAGGACCAGACGATCAGAGCGGACCGGGCTCGCTGTCTGATCGACATGGTGATGGCGAAAGGGGCGAGAGCAAGTCAGGCGATGATTGATAGTATGCTGGAGAGGGACCGGGAACTATACATCACCCTGGGTCTGATCCTTCCTCCCAGCACTAATGATCATATGGGTGAGTTGTAACTAGAAATGGGTTTTCTCAATAAGTCCTGCCCACTTTATTTTGATAAAGGCCTAACATGACGGTTTCTTTATCCTTTCATCTCCTGGGATCCAACCATTAATTATTGTGGTTTCACGACATTTGTTTAGACTGCATATCCAAAGCCATTCTCCCTATTATGTTTAAAAGTGGGAAATAATTATAATTGAAATACCCGAACAGCACAGCAGCAGTGTAATGTTTTTTTAAATTGTAGTTTGACAACTCAATTTTTTGGAGGAAGTATTTTGTGTTATAGTAACATTGCAATGAATCGACTGTTTCAGAATTGACTGCTGAATTCAATATATCTGCACCTCAAACAGATCTGACCTGAGGAGAAAAAATGGTGGCTTCAGTCTTGAGGAATGAAGAAAGAATTTTAAAAGCTTTAAAGTCACAACATTGTATTCACTACATTTTTATTTCAAACGTCAGTTGTGAGACGTATATATTCCCCTGTAATGTGAGTCCAAATGTCATCGGTAGGAGACATGAAATAAAATATAGAAATAAAACATTTTATAAATCTCTGATGTTTTTTCTTTCATTAACATTCTAGCAGGAAGCCTTTTGGCTGGATCTCAGGAGGGTAAAGCATCGTATAAAGGTGACTTGCATGCAGTTATTCAGATCACATTTGTCAAGCAAAACACTGCAGCAATTGTACGAGTGATCTCTATTTTCTGTTACTGGGAGTTTCCCCAACAGAGACGAAGAGCAGGACCTCTGAACTCATCCCCAGCTTTGAGCAGTTCAAGACAGAGAAGCTGAAGGACGGAGACAACGTTAGTCCTTCCTCTGCCCTTTAAAGGCTGCGCAATGTTGCTGCTCCTCATTCATATCTTGTTATTCCTCTAACATTGACTTCATGCATGTGTTTTAGCCAACCATAAGCGGTTATCTGGTGGGTTGTTTACATTTACATTTAGGGCATTTAGCAGACGCTTTTATCCAAAGCGACATACATCAGTAATGCACATATTGACACACCGACGGCAGAGTTAACCATGCAAGGCGACAGCCAGCTCGTCAGGAGCAGTTGGGGTTAAGTGTCTCGCTCAGGGACACATCAAGACTCAGCTAGGAGGAGCTGGGGATCGAACGAGCACACACCCTGTTGTTCTGATCGGTATAGGCTCATATTATTTTACGTGAACTATCAATCAAGGTATCAAACGATCAAATAAGATAATGCATGCTGTGTCAGTAATATGTCATGCACCTGTTTCCTTAATTCTATTGAATGTTGTGGTCAGATATACGCTGTCATGGCCCCCGCCATCAGGACGCGCATGGCTCTGCTGATCACCAATGTGCGCTTTGACCACTTGAGTCATCGGGATGGTGCTGAGAAAGACCAGGAGGATATAAGCAAACTGCTGAGCTCACTGGGATACAACGTGAAGCAACACAGAGACCTCAGTGGGGCGGTACGTTGGGCCTCACACATGAGACATCATGTGATCTGTGGTCCTGCGATGAGTGTCTCGTTGACTGATTCATGTTCTCGCACAGGCGATGGACGAGGCCGTCAAAATGTTTTCTGAAGACCCCCATCTGGCCACGACAGACTCTGTCTTTGTGGTCATCATGTCCCATGGGGTGGATGGAGCCATTTTAGGCGTCCATCACTGTGAAGACGTCCCCGACCAGTTCCCCATTGACAAGATCTACAAACACTTGGATTCGACTCGTTGTCCAAAACTGCTCAACAAACCCAAAGTCATCATCATCCAAGCCTGCAGAGGAGGTATGCTTGGGGTTCCTCTTCTGATTTGATCACACCATAACCATAAACCTGTTTTACCGTATTACATTTTAAACGATTCCCGAAACCTGTAGTGGAATAACTGGTCTGCTCCATTCACTGTATTCTCTTCCAGATCAAGATGGCTCTGCGATAGTCTTTGATGGGCCTGGGTCTGTCCCAGAGCAGACCCCGCTAGTGCAGGTGGATGCCGCCCTCCCACCTCACCTGGCAGCCCCTGTGGATAAAGACATCGAGGAGGATGGTATTCACATGGTGCACAATGAAAAAGACATGGTTTCCCTTCTGTCCTGCACCGCCGGTGAGTTGATTTATTTTTGTCTGTGCTGATAAAGTTCACTCTTCATCACAGAATAGGTTGAGGATACAAAACAAACTGGAACCGTTGGAATAAGGACTTGCAAATGAACACCCTTCTCTGATCAACGACTATCTTTTAACTCTATTCTGCAGACACGATGTCGTATAGACATAAAAGGCAAGGTTCTTTTTTCATCCAACACATTGTGGAGATCTTCAACTGCCACGCACACGAGGACCACATCGACGAACTCTTCAGAAAGGCAAGTCACCCAGATTGTTTTCGTTAGACTGGTGTGCGGAGTGAGTGTCCTTCTCCCATGCGGATGTCTGGTTGTTTGATGGACAGCCTCGCATTCCCGTCCATCCAGATAGAGCTAACCATGACCAGCAGCATGCGGTTGTTTCATCCTAGCGTGTGCTCTCCATCCCACAGGTCCTGAAGCGTTTTGAAGATGAGCCTCCTTCAAGGAATGTAAGACAGATGGCTGTCAAAGACCGATGCACCTTAACCAAAAAGTTGTACCTTTTCCCCGGTCTTTAGAATCAGGCTCCACGATGACATGGAAAATGGTTTCAACACTTTACATCACTGGTGCGTAAAGTGGTGTCGGGAAAACGAACCGAAACCTTGATCCCACAGCTAATATTGCTGAAGGTGCAGTCACAATAATGACCTGTGACCAGCATGTGCTACACATGAACCTCCTAAGATGGCGCAATTTGATTGGTTCGCTATCTCGGGACATTTCCTTTGTTTGCCCATAATTGAGATCTCAAACTCGGGATATTGTGTTGCGCGCGTGATGGTTGTCTCATCACGCTAATAAAAACAAATAAACCGCTAATAATAAATAATACCAAGAAAAAAGAATTATCTTCTTTATTTTAGAATAAATTTAATTAATGTAGAGTGTTCACGTGTAGTATATTCACTATTCACTTCGCTTTCGGCGAATAATTGTTAAATATGAGTTTTTATCTTACAGTAAATCTACCAACATCCTACACTTCCCCTCCATTTAGAATAAAACCATTGTATTATATAGATAATCTTGAAATATAGTGAGATTACTCTACTGACAGTGATGCTGATTTTCTTATACAACAGTAAGTTCTAACCAAGTCATTTAATTGGACAAGAGGCATTCCATTAGTGCTGATATAGAGTATAACAGTACTGGGATGTCTATAAATGTATCACTTCGCTTACAGGTGTTCTGACAACCGTTAATGTTATGAACGGTCTTTATGTAGCTTAGATTGCTAGTGTGTTTATGTTTTGCCGGGTACCAGTTCAGTCCCAGTCCAATTGCGGATCTATTTGTGTTGGCGGAGCCAAATAAATCATTAAATAAACAAAAAATCATTATCTGTTGCTGCATTACTGTGGATTATGAATTACTGTTAACAACATATCAGAAGGGCTGTCGTTTGGAAGAGCGTCTGTTTGCCTCCACACCTCACAGACTGTTATTTGCCCACATCTTCCAGCCCATGTCCATCGGTTGATCACTCCCTGCCCTGCCACAACTATTTAAAACAGACCCGTGACCACTGCCCTCTCCTTTGTTTGAGGCGCTGAACACCTTGAGAGCTGTGAGCCTCTGAACTCCTTGTTTGCGTATACTGAGCAATGAGAGTTTGTTTTGGGGACAATGACTTTTGTTATGTAATCGTATAAGGCTAGTTAAACGATTTATTATTTAAAGGAATTGTGGCCATGAATTTTGGAGCTGATGTTTTACTTTATGTTTGCTTCCTAGGAACCACAAACATCCTAGCTAACTACCTACCTCCAAATCCTACCTAACTACCTATCCATCGCACCTTAGCTACACACAGTATCATCCTACCTACCTATCTTCACAGTATCACCCTACCTACCTACCTACCTACCTACCTACCTACCTACCTACCTACCTACCTACCTACCTACCTACCTACCTACCTACCTACCTACACACATCCATACATTCCTGCTCACACCTTTGGAAAATAAAGCCTATAAACGCTGACTGGACAACCCTGTGTGTGTGACAACCCCATTGGTCTCAAGCCAGCATCTAGACATTCCTAAAACCTCCTCTTCAGCTGTGATTACTTTGGCACTTGGCCTACGGCCAGTGGCGGTTATAGGTACGGGTGAACCAGGCAGCCGCCCGGGGCGCCATATTTGTGGGGGGCGCCAAATCACATGGGGGGCGCCGCGAGCAGAAAAAAATGAAGTACATAACATTGTGTGAGGAATTGGTGTTTTGGCGCCCCCTCCGGCTGCAGGCGCGCAAGTCCGTAGGGTCACGATACAACCCCCAACGGGGGAGGTTGTATCGTGGGGGGTTGTATCGTGACCCTACGGACTTCAGCGCAGCTTTGCCCGGGGCGTAACTGGACGTAGAACCGCCACTGCCTACGGCCTCGTACCTACGACTGAATCACAGCCGTGCTGATATTCAGTACAACAGCACTGCCTCTTGGGTGATATTGCTTAATTCTTCTACTGACAAATGTACTTATTGTAAGTCGCTTTCGATAAAGCGTCTGCTAAATGCCCTAAATGTGAATGGTTTATAATACATTACAGTAAAGATGATTAAATGTAGAACACATTTGTTTGTAAGTGGATTGTAATGATAAATACACATAGCATCATACTTTCCATGATGTGCTTGGATCCATTTCATCATGGCCGTTATGTTTATGCAGAATAATTAAATGGAGAGTGTTACACAAAATCAGTGGTTCTTTTTGAGACAAACTTTATTAAAAAAATAGTACAACATAAATATACATTAGAAGTAAACAAATAAAACCAAGCCATCACAGCACAAAGGCCACACGTTGAGTACGGTAACATGTCTTAGTAGTTTCACTGTCGCCAGATTGTGATGACTGATATCTGAGCCTTTTACAGCCAACAACTAGACCTCATGCTGACAACTGGCTCAGTGTGTTGATGCAATGAGTTAGCTCATTTAACAATAATGAAAAAACACCAGAATAAATAAGAACAGGTGACGGACATACGTCCCCATGATAATGATGATGTGCATATGACCATCACAACTTTTATAGCTAAACTAAAGATAGGCTATTTAACATATTTTCCTATTTCTTTTGGACATGTCGGCAAGGTTACTGAGCTTTACATCTGTGAAGGAATGTACACGTTGAACAGAACAGACCGCGACTGCTAGTCATCACAACCACACGCAACAGCCAAACACATACAAATGAACACACACAAGCACACGCGCACAATGTCACACTCACACAGGTATACGTTGACTCACACATTCAGCATCCCAGTATCACTCTGATGCGGTGTTAGCTGGTAAGGCCAAATGGGCAGCACGTTAAGTGACTACCTCACTCAGGAGGGGAGGTTTGGCAGTGTGGCCAGTGGCCATGGTCCCGCCGCAGATCAATAACCCACCCTACACGTGGATTACACCCCTTTAACCATGCAGGGATTCAGCAGGGAGGACAACGGAGAGAGGGACCTTCTGCGATGCGGTAAGTAAACCCAGAGCCGAGTGGATGTTTATAATTCAACCGGGTTAATCAAACACTGAGGGTTAACAACTTCCTGTCCTCAGCAACCCAAAGTCGTCCCCCAAACGGCCCGCTTGGAAGTCAGGTGATGTGACGGTCAATTTGAACAACATTTTGTTCTTTTTTTTTTTCCCTTGAAGGATCCACTTTTAGAAACACCTTCACATCTTTTGACAACACTCAACACTCCGATTAAACATTTTGGCAGCACCAACATTGACCAAAGAGAAAGGCATGCAGGGGCGGGTCCGCTGGGATGCCGCCGTGGGGCTGTCTGTCTGCCACCTTCTGATCACAGAACTCAGAAAGCACGCAACTGAAGCGTGGATGGTTGGCCTTTTTTGCAAATTATTGGTCTAGAGGTGCAAAGTATTGAGTGAGTGTGGAATGTTGGTGGTGTTGTTGTTGTGTGTGTGTCTGTCTGTGTGTGTGTCTGTGTGTCGGTCTGTCTGTGTCTGTCTGTCTGTCTGTCTGTCTGTCTGTCTGTCTGTCTGTCTGTCTGTGTGTGTGTGTGTGTCGGTCTGTGTGTGTGTGTGTCTGTGTGTCTGTGTGTGTGTGTGTGTTTGTCTGTGTGTGTGTCTGTGTGTCGGTCTGTCTGTGTGTGTCTGTGTGTGTGTCGGTCTGTCTGTGTGTGTGTGTGTGTGTGTCTGTGTGTGTCTGTGTGTGTGTGTTAGTGCGTGTGCACAGGAGGCAGGCCGGGAAGGTGGAGGTGTCGGTTCAGGCCAGCGTCCCCCCGACCACAGAAGCTATCACTATTCCCAGCACCACACAGCAGATGATAATCATGATTTTCTTCTGCATGATTGTTACGATTTGGTTAAAACACAAGGGCAGCAGGTTGGGAGAGAAAAGAGAAAACCAAACATTAGAAGTTGGAAACGTATGTTACAGCATGGAATACCATATCATGCACAATGCAGCCACTGCGGTATAATTATATTCTATTTGATAATAGTACCCATGAAAATATATATATTGGGGAGGATAATTGTAAGTGGGTTAACCAGGCTCCTTATTGGAAGGTAAATGGGGGTATTATAGGGAATATATAATAATTATATTAACTGTCTTTAGTCATTTTCATGCAGTGAAACAAATTACTTTTAATGCTTTAATTGTATTTTAAAATTGAACACAATCAAGGGAATTCAAATATTATTTAAAGCTGTGAATGTCAACGCTGGATTGAAATAAATAAACAGGAACTCACAACCTCCTAAAGCGACAAAGGTCATTTGTGTGGTACTTGTGTGGCTTCCTGTTTCCGGGTCCGTGTCTTCCTATGTTACTGATTTGCATCATGCAACAAGCATGCAGAGCTTTGTAAATTGGCTGCCCACAACATGCATCACGAGAAAAAACCATGCAAACGACCGTGAACGGGACCCCCGTTCTGTCTGTGACGGGCCGCGGGGCCACTGCTCCTTGCTCCTCGGTTCCAAGTCGGTCTCTAATAGGTGACATTCATCTGAGCCAGTGTCTGAGCCGGGCCTTACCCCCTAGCAGCCACCCTGGTTCTGTCTTGGTTCTAAGCACTAGCTGGGTCTGTTCCACCATCAGCTAGCGTTTAGCACCAAGATGGCGGCCAGGTGAATAGGGCCCATCACTGTTTCGGTTCCACAGCTTAAGTGCACGTCCCGGTGTTTGAACAGGGGAGCGAGGCAGGAGACACTGGGGATCCTGGGCCTTCTGAGCACTCAGGGCGGTGATGTGGCTCCTGGACCGTGCTTTGGGTCCAGAAGCTCCTCAAGGGGCCTACGAGAGCCCCGCCGCTAGGGAAATGACCAAGACCACCACACATATGGCCAAACAAACTCCTATCAGGATCATCTTCTGCATCAGAGACATGAGCGGGAAAAGGACGAGGACGTTAGAGGATGGATGAATAGCGAGGGCTCGCTGATGTGTCATTAATGTCACATTCATGACACATTAATGGTACGTACACTCATGTGACATTAATGTTATATTCATGTTACATGAATGGTAACGTAATGTAAAGGAAGGAAGGAAGGCAGGAATGAAGGAAAGATGTACGGAATAAAATAAAGACATAATGAACGGAAATAAAGAACATTATTTTATTTGGTCCCGCTTTCATGATAGTAGGCTATCTACCGAGACAGGATGAGGAGCAGGTCAACATCCACCACGAGGGGGCAGTGTTGTTCCACCGAGTCACTTTAACCATGCCGCAAACGGAAGGTATTATTAAAACTCTACAGGTAGGCTACCTCGAAAAAAAGCCTCTGGGCACAAATAGCCCGTAGTGTAATTTGGTGAGAGAATCGTGCCGAGAGGGAGCTGAAGGGGAACAGGGAATGAAAGAACCCGACGCCGAACGCCCCTCAGAGAGCAGCTGTAATAGTAGCCTACCGTCATTCATCTTTCCAGACCGATGGATCCTCTGCTTGTACGTTCAGCGTTGCCCACCGCTGGTCTGACCGCACCAAATGCGGTCCACCCATTCTTGGATGGATCCTTCCCTTCTACACACACTTTTTTTTTACATTATTCATATTGGAAAGAACGTTCCCTAATTACGACCTTATAAAGGTTGACAGCGAAAAGGTTCAAACGCATTTGCATCGTAGACACAGCAGTGAAACCGGTCTGGGGATCACTCTCTCAACCGTGTCCGTTGACCTATACCTGTGGGCAGGGGCGGTTTTAGGATCAGACATTTGAATGGCACCGGTCTGGGGATCACTCTCTCAACCGTGTCCGTTGACCTATAGCCTACCTGTGGGCAGGGGCAATTTTGGGTGTTGTGAATTTAAATGCATCCGTCTGGTGCACTTTGGGGGTGCACTTTGACCCAATACTATTGGGGTCAAAGTCACCCAAGTCGCGTATATCACCTTCAGAGAGGCAGGAGCTACGGCCATGCTGCTGGAACATCAGGATTTGAAGTTCTTATGACTTGCAAGACATACAGTTGACAAAACCTTTTTTTATTGCTGAGCCACAAAGACCTATTAATTAGGACATATCTCGGGTTCTATTTGGAGTACAAACATAATTTTGGTATCATTGGAAAGGTAAAACTGTCCTCTTCATTTGGTGGGGCTGGGATCATTCAGCAAAATGTCCTCCTCTCACTCTGAATGTAAACTAATGCACCTTTTCCACCGGTGGGTTTGCTGCGGACGCAGCCCACCTCAGCCCAGTAGTGAGGGTGCGGTTTAGCCCCGCTCAGTTACGGCTCGCGTCTCCACCGCCGACAGTACCCTCATGGTAGGACGGGGTTTAGGCCGGACGGCTATAGCCGCGGCAGCTACGTAAGCATCGTGATCTCATAGCAGCCCGACACAGTGCAGCCTGCTAATGAATCCATGAAACAAAAGAACGCGCACAATGAACAAAGTGCATCGATGTAGGACGTCCAAGCAAACTTTTGCTGGACATCTTCTTCAATAAACAAAGCTTTCGCCGTTGTCCAGAAATGGAGAAGCAGACCAGACCCTACCCCTCCGGGGATGCATGCCACACCAGACAGAACGACACGCTGGGACGCACACAGAAGCCATGCTCACAGACCGGGCCTCGCCCGCGGGGCCACACACAGACCTTGACTGGGGGCCGACGGGGGGCCACTCACCCTCCTGGCCT
>OLKM01003017.1:0-5000 GCA_900291075.1 Melanogrammus aeglefinus | reverse complement strand
GGAAAGGTCTCCCAAATGCCAGCGATCTGGAAACAATGAGCGGTACAAACGTGCTCCGGTGGTAATTGTGGATGCAAATGTATTCAGAGCTGGGGTGCTCTCACTCTCTCACCAGCCTCTCACTCTCTCTCACCAGCCTCTCACTCTCTCACCAGCCTCTCACTCTCTCTCACCAGCCTCTCACTCTCTCACCAGCCTCTCACTCTCTCTCACCAGCCTCTCACTCTCTCTCACCAGCCTCTCACTCTCTCACCAGCCTCTCACTCTCTCACCAGCCTCTCACTCTCTCACCAGCCTCTCACTCTCTCTCACCAGCCTCTCACTCTCTCTCACCAGCCTCTCACTCTCTCACCAGCCTCTCACTCTCTCTCACCAGCCTCTCACTCTCTCACCAGCCTCTCACTCTCTCTCACCAGCCTCTCACTCTCTCACCAGCCTCTCACTCTCTCTCACCCCACACTCGCTCTCTGCCCCGGAACGATGATGCTACACACTTGAGTGAGTTGACAGTCCACTAAATAAAAAACACATCAGTTCCTTCTTACTTGTATCTCTCTCTCTCTCTCCCCCTCTCTCTCCTCTCCCTCTCCCTCTCCCTCTCCCTCCCTCTCCTCTCCCTCCTCTCCCTCTCTCTCCTCCCTCTCTCCCTCTCTCTCTCTCTCTCTCTCTCTCTCTCTCTCTCTCTCTCTCTCTCTCTCTCTCTCTCTCTCTCTCTCCCTCTCTCTCTCTCTCTCTCTCTCTCTCTCTCTCTCTCTCTCTCTCTCTCTCTCTCTCTCTCTCTCTCTCTCTCTCGCACGCCCTCCCTGGTCTCCCCCCCCATGATGGGAGCTGATTCATGCAGACTCTCCTGTGACTCTAACCAATCAAATCCAGCTTTCGAAGAGCGCTAGAAAAGTGTGAGCCAGTGGTTTGTGTGTGCCTGCATAAAACACACACACCAACACACATCTCGCACCTACCTACACACACCTGCCAACACTGCTCCAGACTAACAGGTAGGTGTGTTGGAGGAAACATCAGAATAAAGCAATAGAGGGGTAGGGGCCTGATCCCCAAGTGAGCCTTGTGTTCTTGATCATAGGAGACAGTTTTGAACACATTTCATTCAGTCCTTCTAGTTGCAGAGTTCGCTCGTGCTAGGCTAGTCTACGGCAACGGGCAATACTAGCCTGCTCATAAAACAGTCTTACCCACTCCACAGTACACTCCAGAGGTAAATCAATTATAACGCCAGACTATAGATGTAAATGTCTGTGCTGATAGAACAATGTTAGAAATAAAAGTAACCTCGCATCGCAGGAATCATCGCATTTTGAGGGACTACTTTCTCAGCAGCAACGGAAATTAACCTAGGTATCAGTGTGCCGCTGCCGTAGCCTACTACCAGGAACATAACACTGCTGCTGAGACACAGCAAGTCCCTCCAAACGCCCTGCAATGCCAGGTTGGTTTTGTGTTGAAAACTGTCTCCAATGATGAAGAACACCCAGGCCAACTGGGGAATCAGGGCCTGTGTCCAGAATTCCGAACTCCCCCTTTAACATTCCTGTGTGTGTACAGTGTGTGTTTTATGTGTGCAGCCCTGTGTGTCTCTCTGCAGTGTCTGTGTGTTCATGTGTGCATATCTGTGAGTGTGCGCGAGTGTGCGTGCCTGCCTTTTGCATATCAGATGTTTCATTATCAGTTGTTTCATTATCAGATGTTTCATTATCAGTTGTTTCATTATCAGATGTTGTTTCATTATCAGTTGTTTCATTATCAGATGTTGTTTCATTATCAGATGTTTCTTTATCAGTTGTTTCATTATCAGATGTTGTTTCATTATCAGATGTTGTTTCATTATCAGTTGTTTCATTATCAGATGTTTCATTATCAGATGTTGTTTCATTATCAGATGTTGTTTCATTATCAGTTGTTGTTTCATTATCAGATGTTGTTTCATTATCAGATGTTTCATTATCAGTTGTTTCATTATCAGATGTTGTTTCATTATCAGATGTTTCATTATCAGATGTTGTTTCATTATCAGATGTTTCTTTATCAGTTGTTTCATTATCAGATGTTGTTTCATTATCAGATGTTGTTTCATTATCAGTTGTTTCATTATCAGATGTTTCATTATCAGATGTTGTTTCATTATCAGATGTTGTTTCATTATCAGTTGTTGTTTCATTATCAGATGTTTCATTATCAGATGTTTCATTATCAGTTGTTTCATTATCAGATGTTGTTTCATTATCAGATGTTTCATTATCAGTTGTTTCATTATCAGATGTTGTTTCATTATCAGTTGTTTCATTATCAGATGTTGTTTCATTATCAGATGTTTCATTATCAGTTGTGTCATTATCAGATGTTGTTTCATTATCAGATGTTTCATTATCAGATGTTGTTTCATTATCGGTGACGGAGGTGCCCTGAACAGTGCAGTAGTTAACAGAGTGGGAGCCATAACCCATGGACCCTCAGGGGGCCAGACCCCTTCTCCACTCACTGATCTCCAGCTGTCTCTGGATGCGGCCCTTGCAGCGCTCCCGGTAGTCCGACTGTGTGGTGTTGTACTCCGACATCACCTCCACAAACTTCCGGGAGAGCGTGGAGTGCTGAGGACAGAACAGACACATTGGGAACAGGAAGTGAGCAGGAGGTGAGCTGCAGCAGGGATGGCTCTTCATGAAGACAAAGTTCGGAAAAAAGGTAGGGGACGTTCCGGAAAGGAACGGATCCGTTCATAAGAATCCCTTCACGTCGGTGACAGGAAGGTGTCGGTGACCTAGCTTCAGACTCCTGTGAGTTAGCGGTCCGGTGGGAATCGTACCTGCGTCTTGCGTATCCTCAGGTCGGCGGAGGTCTTGCTCTGGCTCTCCTCCTGTTCGATGGTATTCTGGATACCTGAGGAGGAGAAACACGTGGTCAGGCCTGCCCTAAGGAGCCCCTGACGGTACCGGCCACACCGAACGCGTCACGCGCGTTAGAGGCGTTGAAAATCGCGCCCAACGCGCGGAGTTCAAAAAAATAGAACTTTTGACGCGCCAACGCGTGACGCTTAGCCGCGATAGCCAATCAGCGCTGAGCTTGACCCGATGTCACTGGCAGAGAGACGGAGGACGCACAGAAGCAGAAAGAACATGGACGACCAAGTCATCGCTTCAGTGTGTGCTGAAACGATGAGGAGCTGGTGAAACTCACCCAGTTGTGAGCGCCTACGGAGGATGTCATGCACTAGAGATTAGATTCTCTCCTAACGCTAACCCTGACCCCGACCCTAACACTGACCCTGACCCCAACCCTGAAACCTAACCCTAACCCTGACCCTAACCCTGACCCTAACCCTGACCCTGAAACTTAACCCTAACCCTGACCCTAACACTGACCCCAAAGATTCAGAACAACGCTTAACACTTACTGCGCCTGCCTCATTCATCCTATATCACACCAGATACTAATCGCTTATATTTTGATTGAATAGTTTTTTTTATCAGAACATGATATTTAATGAAACACTCTAAAGCGTCCTGTACTCAGACTGAACCCCCATGCTATAGGGCAGACCGGGGTCAAGCCGGGGTGCTGATATCAGCCTCCGTCGTGTGACCGAGGCCCATTGAGGAGCGTGTAGGGAGATGCTGTCGCAGCCTAATGGAAGGACTGGCGGAGACACCCCCTGAATGGAGCTCTTTACTCACGGGGGGTGTATATTATGGGGGTGATTCTCCTCCTTTCCTTTCCCGAGCCCCTCTGAGAATAGCCCGCAGGCCTTAATGAGTGCTTTTAGCCTGTCTGCAGGCCTTTGTGGTGAAGCCACTGTCAACCATAATGACATCAATTAAAAAGGACCAGATCCAGGCTCCTTGAGGAGACGCCATGTGGCATCGGTATTCCATCGGTGCATCCATAGAGCGCTGGGGCTGAAATGAGCGGAGACACAAGGATTGTCTACAAACCAACATGCACCATGCCCCTAAACACACACACACACACACACACACACACACACACACACACACACACACACACACACACACACACACACACACACACACACACACACACACCTTGAAAGTATGTGTGTGTAGTGTGAAAGTGTGTGTGTGTGTATATGTGTGTGTGTGTGTGTGTGTGTGTGTGTGTGTGTGTGTGTGTGTGTGTGTGTGTGTGTGTGTGTGTGTGTGTGTGTGTGTGTGTGCATGCGTGGGTGTGTGCGTGCGTGGGTGCGTGTGCGTGTGTGTGTGTATGTGTGTGTGCGTGTGTGTGTGTGTGCGTGCGTGTGTGCGTACGTGCGTGTGTATGTGTGCGTGCGTGCCTGCCTGCGTGCATGTGTGTGTGTGCGTGTGTGTGTCTCTGAGCCCCAGCTCCAGCCCTCTGAGTGGGGTCACACTCGGCAGCAGAGGCACCGGAGGGAGAACCCAGCGGCTCAGTCTGTGGCCCACACCAAGCATCACTTAGCATCACTCCCTTTCTCCCCCTCTCAGGAGGGAGAGAGGGAGTGAGGGGGAGAAAGAGAGAGAGAGAGAGAGGGAGAGAGAGAGAGAGAGAGAGAGAGAGGGGGGGGAGAGAGAGAGAGAGAGAGAGAGAGAGGAGAGAGAGAGAGGGGGAGAGAAGAGAGGGAGAGGGAGAGAGAGAGGGAGAGGAGAGTGGAGAGTGAGAGAGAGAGAGGGAGAGAGAGAGAGGAGAGAGCAGAGAGAGAGAGAGAGAGAGAGAGAGAGAGAGAGAGAGAGAGAGAGAGAGAGAGAGAGGGAGGGAGGGAGAGAGAGAGAGAACCATTATCTTTCCTCGTCTCTCTCTTATGTGGTCCGTTGGGGATGGTAATGGTCTCTCACCAGAAAACATGAGAGAAGACCGAGACAGACGAGATGAGAGGATGAGGAGAGGAGGAAAGGGGAGCAGGGGGAGACGGGGGAGGAGGGGGGAGATAGGGGGAGGCAGGGAGAGCAGAAAGGGAGGAGGGGGAGATGGGGAGGCAGGGGGAGATGGGGGGAGGAGGGGGAGACGGGAGGAGG
>OLKM01003016.1:16049-46736 GCA_900291075.1 Melanogrammus aeglefinus | reverse complement strand
GCATGCTGGGAATAACCTGCATGGGTGGTACGAGGTGTTCTTTATTCGGCAAGTGCGAGTGTATGCGCATGAGGTTGCTCTAACGCCACCTAGCGTCGACGAGACAAGGTTTATGAAGACTGCATCGTAGACCAGCAGTGGCAGAATCAAGAATGCACACGGTCAAAACATTAGCATTCAATATTTAATGTTTTATTTAAAGGTCTGACTTGCTTGAGCATTGTGATGAAGCGTTTAAGAGTAATGGTATTTCATAACAGAATGTTAAACAACAAGGATTGTGTTAAGTTATGCAGACAGTCCATTAATACATGTTTGACATACCGGTATGCAAATATTGCACAAACAAAACTTTTTTGAAAGGTAAAAATAAATAAATAAATACAAACGGTTTCATATTAGCTACATCTTTACAAAGGTTTTTTTGTGGACACATTTTACAAAGGTTTTTTTGTGGACATTTTCTGGGGTGTTTATTTGTACAAGTTTTGTTTTCAGTCATCTATACTAGCACAAGTACAAAAGTAATACAATTGGTCAGCACACACACACACACAACACAGACAAAACAGCAAGCAAAGCTCCAACCATTCATGTTGGAGCCGAGGGCAGTGAGGTAGACTGGAGAGGTTTTGCTATAGCGGATTAAATCAAAAAGAAAAGTGTACCATTATCAATAGTCCCTTTATGTTAACAACCTGAGCAGCCGAAAGCAGACCATTAAACAAAATTAATCAGAAAAAGGAAATGTTTAAAGTTTGAAGGATTTCAAAAGGCACAATTAGCCGTCGACCGTAACAGCACGTGGAACTCGGAGCATTCTAGAAGAGCGAATAGGTGCATGATGCTCCTCGCGAATGGCCTTCTTCCCTGATACTCTCCTAGAGGAAGTTCAGCTTGTCTGAAGGTGTAAACCGGTGGGAGTCTGCGGTATTTGTCCGGTTCCAGTGGGAGTGCAGAGAAGTCCGCCTTCCCTTTGACCTTCCCTTGTCCCTCTTGCTCTGGACTGAACGCAGTCTTTCAGAGGAGTGAAGGCAGGTCCGACGCCCAAAGCACCGAGAAGGAGTTTATTTCGCTCTGAAGCAAAGGAGTCCTGCCAAGACCAGAATAATATTGTTGGTTTTATTTATAATTAGGCAGTTGGCCCCATTCAACATGAGTGGAATGGGGTGACATGCTATGGATTTGCAGATAGGTCGTGTTAAAGTCAATCAAATCATAACATGGAGTGTTATGTAATGCACAAGTGAAGAGCCGGCAGGTTACAGATTAGTATGCTAAAATAAAAACACAAACAATGAGAGTTGTGTTCTTAACCCGCGATGCTGGCTATGCGTGGCAGCAGTGAGAAGCCGTGTGTCCCGGGAAGCCGGTGCCCCCCTGGTTATCTCCTCTGCCGTTGCTTGATACAACGGGGTCGCTATACGGCCACTGCCAGAGGAGTACGTATCCTGGAACCGGGCACACACCAAACCATGCATGATTCTTCTAATAAAGTTGCCCTCATCGGAGATACAGGAGTCTTAATTATCCAACACGTCATTATATTGTTAATTGACTTGATTGATTGCAATTTCGTGGTTACACATTTAAAAATTACCATTAACTAATTTAGTTTAATTGTGATCAACACTGCTTCAAAAATTACCATTTATCTCATAAAAGGTCTGCATTCCACCTTGATACTGTACAATCAGATACAAAAAACTTCCTGCAACAATCATTTTGCGAACAATATTGCAAAACTTTAAACAATTATTAAATACAACAATTAGTGGTACTGTATTATATTTGGTTAGGCTATTCTTGACCTAAATATTATCCACATTTTCTTCAAATCAGAATCACAGCAGTACTGGTGAAGACCGGCTATCACCCAGGGGCCGGCCTACAGACAGTGCTTTAGCGCTGCTGGTGTACCGTATGAGCAGGGCTGGCTTGGGGCGCTCCACTTCCTTGGGTCCCAGCCTGCTGCTGGCTGGGTGTACGACCCCACAAGGGCTGATGGACGTCTGGGCTGTAATCCTGCAGGCAAACCGCAATAGAGAGACCATCAGAGACTGCCCTGTGCAGGCAAAACGGCGGCGATAAACATGACCAGCCTTGAGACGCAGACTGAAGACGGGGCCTTTACCTGAACATTGATCCGTGGGGGGTTGGAGGGAGAGCTGTTTTTACCGATCAGGCAGTTAATGACCTTCGACAGCCAACAGTTGGGGTAATGCTTGATTGACAGGAAGAGACTGGCCAGCAGAAGGATCATCCCAGTGGGGATGACGAAGGACTTCATTATCGCACGCAGCTTCGTCATTTTGTCTGGTGGTGAAAGACAGATCCGAGGGATGAGCGATGCGAACCAAGCATGCACGGACGCCACCAGACAAACCGTTCTTCAGCACCATCGTCCCTTGTCTCGACCAGACTGCTTCACAATACTTTTTTGGTACTAGGAGCACAGTTTTCCACTCTGCCTACTTGGACATGTTTTTTTTCATGTGTAATGCGTTTGTTTGCTTTTGTTCACAGCTCTGGCCAAACTCAAACCTCAACCTAGCTTGGTCGCACCGCAAGCTGCTCCCGCCTCTCAGCCTGCTGCTGTGGTGAGCCGCTGGCCAATTGTTTCCTCAGTGTCTGGGGTGGGTACTCACCGATCACATACAAACTGGTGGAGGACACCAGGTTGCCGTCCCGATCTCTGATGTCATACACCCCGGTGTGCTTGGGGCTCAGCCCCGTGATGACCACCTCGTCGTCCGACCCGTACACCGACACGCGGTTCTGGAAGTCGGCGTCGATGCCCACCACCAGGCCGTGGCGCACCAGCTGCACCGGGTCCTTGCGGGGCCGGGGGTCATCCGTGGACCGGATGGGGGTAAAGGTAAGCGTGGCGTTATGCGCTGGGACAAACAGGGGAAGGGTAACAAACTCTTTGGTGAAGCGGGTGACGTTGGAGGTGTGGCCTGTGCGTTGACGTGCGTCAAGAATCAGGGAGGAGGAAGAAAAAATGGAAAGTGAGGCATGGCGGGGGGGGGGGGGGGGGGGGTAGAGAAGGGATTAGAAATGCGATGGGGTGTGAGGAGAAAAAAAACAGGAAGGAATAAAATGACAAGCATGAGCCGTGTTTTAAAGAGAAAGATGCACCCGTTAAAAGATTGAAGGTGTTTTTGTGGGTCATAAGCTTTGCTGACCTTGGACGATGAGTCGGCTGTGGGACATCAGACTTCCGGCCTTACTTCTCATGGTGTACAGGCCCTGGTCTGCAGGGGTCACCCTCCGAACCAGCCACACCTCCCTGTGGTACTGCATGTGCCCCCGACCTCCTTGGCTCATTCCTGGGTCCGTCCGGTTCCACAACAGCACCGGTGGGGCCTCGGGAGGGGAGCCCATGGGAGAGAACTCGAGCAGGGAGCCACTGTCCGGGATTCTGTGCTGGAAGTTCTCCCCGTAGTTCACTCGGTAGGACCGTAGACATTCTAGAGGAGGAGGGTAAAGGCAGAGAAAAGGCTTGGGTTTGGCCAAGGCGGGACCATCTTATACTAGGGCTGGGCGATTGATCGAATTTTGATCGCGATTCCGTTTTTAGCGTCAAACGATAAAAATTAACAATCCATTTTTTCATTTTCTTTTTCTTTTCTTTATGTTTTATAGAAAGGGCAGAACAGCCGGATACATATCTGTATTCATTTTAGATTGGAACATTCTTTTTGTGTATTTTTTTAAGGTTAAATTTCAATGTTCTGTTAAAAAAAAAAAAATCAGAGACATGCTGAATAAATACAACATGTTTTCAAACTCAAAAATAATCGTTTAAATAATCGTGATTTCAATATTGACCAAAATATTCGTGATAATGCTTTTTCCCATAATGGCATCTATCTTATACCCTGCACAGTGAAAACAAACCGCAATCAGCCTTAAAGAGACGTAGTAATCATTAATTTATAAATGCTGAAGTAACAACAAAGGAAAATACATGCAATTAGGACGGGAGGTGGTGGGACAGGTGTACCTGAGACAGTCAGATGAACCGTCTGGAAGGCTATACCGTGAGGATGTGTGATGTAGTAGTTTCCCTCGTCACCGAAGGTCACCTCTTTCAGAAGCAACTTTCTGTCTGTCGTCCATTCAAATCGAGGATCCATCACCTAAACATGCATCATACATGATTTAATCCTTTGTCAAGACCTCACAATAAGTAGCCATAACTTGTTAATCAAAATGTGCAAATGCACACTAGAAATTACACATACCGAGCCTTCGTTATAAATTGTACGCTTTGGTCCAGGCGGAGAATTTGGGGTGAATACCACATTTGAGGATGAAGATACTCGCATACTCAACTCATTTCCCAGACACAACGTCTTGCTTTCTTCACCTGTAAAGATGGGGGGACATGATGGTGATAAACAAAACAGACTCTTCATATGTGGTTGGTCTTATTACTTATACCACAGAGTGTGAAGCCTACTTACCCAACTGGTTAGCTGTAAAAAAGAAAAGAAAAAAAAAGGGCATTTAGTCTCAATAATCGAGAATTACTTATTCATTTCGGAATTCTTTCCAATTTCATTTAAAATACATATTTGCACTTTATTAAATACCTAAATGCATATTAAAGAATTTACAGTTTTTTCAATTACAGTAATTAAAAACAAGTGCATCTGAAAACTTATATTATGTATTTGTAATTCTCTTGGGAATCTTGTCCTTAATTAACTCATCTGTGTCCACAAATCACTGGAATGACACTAATTGGGAATACGGATTAGGCCTATAGGCTTACCTGAGGATAATGGCGGCAGAGCAAAAAGGGCCATCAGAAGGACTCGGATGTGCATGATGGATTGTATTGTAATGCCTATAAACAAGGCCCCACAATGGTCGAGGACAAGGAGAAACATTAGGCGTCTTCCCTTTCCCCGCTGAAGACCTACTGCCAGCAGGTCGTAGCTAAAATAAAAGCTGGGTCTCGCGTTTTATGCAACAACCCATTAGGCGGTATTCAGAGGAAATAATGGCTGCATTGTAATAATGGCATCATCATAAATAGCAGATGGCCGGACCAGAGGGCCCACCGTCCTGACATCGCATTCCGTTCATGCATGCAGCTAACATGAGTATACAAGCACGTTTTATAGCACCACAACGATCAGGCAACGTTCCTGAAAAATAAAATAAATGTTGTCCAAATTGGACTGGATACGCTCTAATTAGCTGCAACAAGTCCGTGTTGTTAAAGCGTAGAGATAGTTACCTGCCCCAATTAATGAATGAGTGTGTCGATGAGATGTGAGATGTCCAGCGCTCGGTGGTTCAACGGATTGGCTTCATTGCGCATGCGCAGAGTTTGTTATGGCGCGTTATCTACTATGCAAGACACATTTACACACATTTACATTGTGTACATTTCTACCTGACTAATATTTTCTCTGTTCCTCATGCATAGAATATTTGACAGTGAACATTTTAATTATTATTTTAATATCATATTATCGGTTGTAAATAATACATTTTAACTGGGTTCCTACTGCTTACCTATCACCTATCACATTGTACTCCTACAAAAAGTGCATTCAACCGTGAAGATAAAACCCCAAAAGTGTAAAAAGCATGTGTGTATGTGTATACAATTCATCAAATAAGCAAACACAAAAAGAATAAATGTTAAATTTAATTATCGTCGAATGACTGCTACATCAACTCTTAATCATTTAGATATCGGTATTTAGATGAATTGAACAAATAAGAATATTGGAGAATGAAGGGTGAAGGGAGCTGTCCATGTCACTGACCATGGACCACCAGTAGGGGGCAGTAAGGGGCGGCCGCGCTCCCAGCCCAGAATAAACCTCCGGTGGGCAGAGAAGGAGAAAAACACTGCAAGGGCGTTGTGTACCAATGGGCACCAGACAAAATTATCTTTAATGTTCCGAAAGCCTTAGCGACCTAACATTAGATAATATCAATTACGTTTCGACATAGGATTTGTAAACGGAGTGCTCTAGCACGGTGGGTGTCGTCTGCACAAGTTTTCGCCTGTCTGTCTGGCTGCACCGCCCGTCCCGCCGCTGTTTGTGCAACTGAAGTTTTCGCTCTCATTCTCTGCCACAATCCAGTGAGATAATGGAGCTGTTGGTTATTTTTGTTGCCTGCATTGTGACAGGTGAGTACTAAGGATTGTCATTCTCTTGACTGCTTCATTCTTTTACTCTTAAAAAGGAAAATATGGGCTGAAATTATATATTTTTGTTATTGTTACCGTTTTGTCGTTTCGCCTAGTGCTCTTATTAGGTTAGAGAATAATCATGTGGATTTAACCACGATATTCACACGGGACCACATATGCTTTATACTTAATGAGTATAAATACAGTCAAATGTACAATGTTTTGCAAAAACGAGGAGTATGAAGGCAGAAGAGACTACCATGACTACCATGTTTACCATGTTTTTTCTACCACCTTTAACCCTCTGCTATATCCTTTTTATACATTGAAATTCAAACCTGATACAGCCCCTTGAGGGGAAAGGTTGACGGTTTGTGAGAAATTTAACAACAGCATGATACAGTCGGTCTGAAATCCCTGCAATTATGAATAACTAGAATCTCAGTTCCAATGACACCTGTATGCCCTGGTAAAACATTGTGTTAAACACTGAAAAAACGAATCAAATGATCCTGTTTCCCTACTGTGTAATGACTTGTACACACATAGCCTAGGGATTGTTAATGCCACTGGTAGGCTGGAGGTGTCTTGGAGTGTCTGTTTAGCCCCCTGCCTACCTCGGCGCAGTGGGTAGTCTCCACTGACCAAACCTCAAGGTTTAAACACAGTTTCCTTGTCAAGGGCAAATGTAGAAGTATTTTGACAAGTTGTTTTGTTGTTGTTTTGTCTACACAGGACTCTCAGGCGGAGAAAATGTGGAGGTGTTATACGGGGAAAGCCATAGATTTTTTCTAGGTTCCCGTGCACAGTACCTGTACTTTGAGAATGATGGTAATATTCATTCTAGCAAAGTACTCCTGTGGAGACGCAGCAAGCCTTCTGATACCATACGGGGTCAGTATAGCAGCTATAGGTACTTCACGATAGAGAAACTCACCCAAACGGACAATGGAAAATACACTATACAATCAGGATTTAACACCACTTTGGAAACCTACAGAGTCGAGGTGTCACGTGAGTGTGCTTTCCCTGCATTTATTTTATGGGCACTTTCAATGTTGTGGGACCAAAGGGTTCTGGGTCATCTCTGCCCATTACTACAGATGACTCTTGGAACCCCGCATTCATGTGTGGTGATTCAACAAACATTCGATCATTGTCAATGGTGAAGCTCAAAAAAGAGCTTCACCATTCCTTCTGTAAAATCGAATATCTTCTGTCTTGCTTTCAGATCATGAAAAACATTTCTCGAAAAAGGATGGTGAATGGCTACTATTTGATTTTCCTATGGAGCTAAAGTCGTACACTGTTACCTACATTGACTCTGATGATGGAGAGACAACGGTCATTTCCAAGGGAGGATATGAAAGTCCAAGCCTCTTTGACGGGAGGCTGCAAATCCGTCCTACACATCTCGAAATCAATGACCTCTATGTGCGGGATTCTGGTATCTTTAACATCCAAGATGACAAGGATAATCTGGTCGCGAGAATGACCCTCGAGGTGGAAGGTGAGTAGCCCCCAACCTCAGGAGGCCCCACCATCCACGCACTACCGACCCACCGTTTGGATATTACGTTAACCACAATGTTTAACCGACGCTTAGCACTTTTTAACCTCCAATCAACGGTTACACTTTGCAAAAAAATAATAATGGTCAAATAAATGACTATATCAAAAGGCCCTTTCACAATTTCTCTTCAAGCTTTGATAATATTCAAAGTTTCACAACAGGGTTTTATCACAGTTGGAAGGAAAGACATTTGGCCTGTCTCTGCAGTATAGTGCAAAGACCCAACATGATGCTTCTGTCCTCCTTTGCCTCTGTTTTTGACAGAGGCAAAAATTGACGCATCAAAATAACTTGTATCAAGTAATGATGCGGCCCTGAGATCTCGGTTTTCCGGTAACGGCGTCACATCCCAGCTCGCTTGAAAGTAAGAACATTAGTTTGGTGTTGATCTGTCTTGGAGATTCACGTACCTCTTCCCTAGCCCCCGCCTCAACGTGGCTGAACGCCGGCTTTGCGGCTGGCGTCATCTCCATAGTGATGTCCTGCTGCTTCTGTCTGAAGAGGTGCTGCTGTAAGAAAAGCTCCAAGAGCAGTGAAGAGGTCGCAGAGCCCGCTGACGACTCTCCCCAACTCCAGGTGAAAACCAACTAAACGCTATTAATCACGGCCGCCTGGCGTACCAATTATCGTCATTTATCCCCCACGGAATAGACGATGTTTGTGGCATGTTTCTGAAAGCTCACGTGTCTCGCATCTCTACAGGAGATGTCAAGTGTCATGCCCCCACCACCGAGTTACCACATGGAACCCATGCCGCCGTCCGTAAGCGGTGGTCCTGTGTATTCATACCGTCCGGCCGACCCGGCGCCAAGCACGGTGGAGGTTAGTGCGTTTCGAGCGGATCCACGGACGGCCATGGCCTCCTGTAGCCCTACAAGGCAGGCAGTGATCTCGGTTCCCTCGTCCTACACCCTTTCACCTTGTTTCTTTCCGTGTTTTATTCTCAGACGTACAGTCCGCCCCCCGTGCCCTTCACTGCCCCTTCAGCCGAGGTAAGTGCTGATCAGCCCTAACCCTAACCCTGATCCAACAGAAACCAATAGTGTCAGCAGTGGCTGCTACCTCTGGGTTTAAAGAAGTCTGTATCGCCAGGGTGTTTCTTTGAGTGGTTTGTGTTGTGTACTTTACTTTTTTATCACGGCTTATGTGCTTTCTCTTTGCCCAGGCGCCAGCTGCAGGAAGCCAGGCTGGTACTCAGGATAGCTCCTTTGGCAGCAACTTCCTGTTCTCAGAGACCGATCCATGCTTTGAGGTGAAGGGCATGAATCTGGCGCCGCCCCTCTACTCCGAATGCGTCTCTGCCAATGTCTACACGTCGGACAAACTCAACTCCGGCTTCCTTTAAGGACTCCATCGTGTCCGATTCTCAAAGTTCAGGGATTGCATGATTTACAATATATTTAGCTAGTTTTTTTTAAAGAGATAGTGCCGTATATACACTAACAGAGAATAACCTATTAGTGAGGTTATCATGCTAATACGTAAAAATATTTACTTGTTTGACTTTTATGTTTGAAACTAGAATTTGATACCTGTTACTGTCTGAAACTGAAAAATCTGCGTTAACATGGGACAGCTAAATCGGATTATGCCTTATACCGATTTTGCTACTCGAACGGACCGTGTCAATTATCTGAACGTACATGGCCTTTAGATAATCGAATAATGGTCGGAGCATGGCTGAATCTGCTACCCTGGGTGGCGCTGTAGCCCTTTCAACAAGCGGTTATAGAGCCACTTCCGGTTGACCTCTACGACCTAGCAACAACAAACTCGGGCGGCATTCAAGGAAGATGTTTTCAGTAGACAGCTGTCAGTTGCCCTCGTGTCAAATGTCATTTCTCCGATGCTCCATTGTTCCGACCACTCGGTCGGAATAATAGATCGTCTTGAGAAATGACATGGACCCGAAGTGAACTGTCCCGCATGCGGCAACAATCCCTTTCTCCTCCATGTAGCGTTTCAATCTGGACTCAAAGCCAGAGTTCCTTTCCCCTAGTTCCTTCTCCGAGATAACCCCCACTACGTGTCTTTGTTGTGGAAGTACCAGAGAGTCGGAGAACAAGATGCAGTCTATAGGATTCATAATATCAGAATATCCCCGTCAGTTCGGTCGCTGATGATGATGATACAATTCTTATAGGGGGTAATGGTATGACGCCGACTTCCTCCCATCTTCTGCGTCACCTTTTTAAATAAATTGTTTTCCGTTTCTTGTTTTCCGACGGCGACAACCATAAACATATAAAGAAATAATTAAATATTTATAAAGAAATAAGAATTGTTTATAACTCAATGGCGACCACAACACGACAAACGTCTCCTACTTCCGGCTCACGTCCCCCGGCCGCAAGATTTCGAGCGTGTGCAGAACGCAAAATCCGATGTGTGATACGATGCGGGTTTACATGCAGGTAGAAACCGAATAAACACGTTATCTAGGTGTTCTTATCCGATTTCGCTTGTCCGTTCATGTACCGATTTCTGCCCGAAGTAGATCGGGTAAAGGTGTTAACATGCATTGTAAAAGTCCTGTTGAGGTCTTATTCGTTTATTTACCCGATAATGACTGCATGTAAATGCACTGACTATGTAGCGTGCAAATCTATACGTTTCTTGAGATAGACAAGTGTATTGATTGATGTATTATGTAGCGACGCTATATTTATATCCTTCCAAACTAAAGCCTGTTACATCCTTACCTCAACGCCACGCGATTCTCACTGCCTTGTTTTTCCTCTACCTCTTCAATACTTTACGTTTTACGTTTTATAACTGATGAGGGGCCTTTGCGATCGGAAGACAATTGGAAAACAATCTGTTTAATGGCTTTTTTGGACCTGAACACAGCTGTTTTTGTATTCGAAAAAAATACGATGTGAAATCGTATGTTCTTTTTTCGTTTCTAGATCTTTCCAAGGTAAATAAGCTTTATCAGGTCAGTTTCTTTGTGTTGAAAAGGGCATATCAAATGCAGGGGTTTGGTTCAATTGCGTGTAAACCGTACAATAAAATAGATTCACTGCCATTCACAGGTGGCCTTTGACTTGTTTAAACTAAAGTTCAACTCTCTACCTTGTTTGGTATCTTGGGGTGCCTTATTTAAACTGGAGTCAAGCCTTATGTTGTGTAAGTGTAAAGTCTTTCAATTCATTCTCTGGATTTGCTCTTTTTCTGATGTGATATTTGTAACCGCTTTTTCCTTGTCTGAAGTATAGCCTCAAATGTGTTGTCTGTGCTTACAATATATGTGGCTGTGAGGACTAGTCAGCTCTATGATGTATGTTTATATAAATAAAAAACATGTCTTTCTGTCCCTCGCTCTGACAGTGCACCCTCGACCTTTGTGGGAATCAGACCCCATCTCTACTAGGCTGGTACTGCACTTTGAATTTAAATCTATTGATCAATATCTCTGCTTCTTAAAGGCTTTCTATATTATATATATTTATAATTACTAAATTGAATAGTAATTATCCTTTATGATGTGTTATAATGTATTGCAGACTCTGGCTAGATCTTATTAAAGGGACGTTCGATTTGACAACTAGACAATTAACCAGTTAAATGAAGGTTGCATATTCGTATAAATGGGCTAGTATATAACGTCAAGCATCTTAAAGAAGAACTGTCAAACTGTTCAGATATATATAATATACTCTCATTCATGGGGTTCGAACCCAGTACCTTTCTGTTGTGTTCAGCGCCTTTTAACTTCTTGATTCAAAGATCAGAAACAAAATCTCCCCTTCAAACACAAACTTTATTACCCATAATTATCCAACACACGCACGCACACACACGGACCCAAAACCCCCCAATAATACCGATAACTTAACCGTCCAGCCCTCCTCCCTCCTCTCCCCCACCGCCCACTCTAGTCCTCCCCCTTCCTCCCCTCCAGCGCCCTCACCCGGCCCTCCAGCGGACCCAGGCGCCCCTCCACCCCCACAGTCTTTTCGGAGCTGGGGAAGGCCACGCCCAGCAGCGCGCAGCCCAGCACCAGGCCGGCCAACCGGATGGCTGTGGTGTCGGTGCCGGCGTGGGCGTCGCTCACGATCAGGCCGAAGAGCCAGAGCGCGGCGACCGTCTTCAGGATCCAGAAGACCTGCCGCAAGAGGCCGATGAAGAGTCGCAGGAGCACCGTCAGCAGCCAGTAGCCAATCAGAGCCAGCAGCCCCCACTGGGCCACCGAGGCCACGCCCTCGGGGGTGAAGCGGGGTAAGGAGAGCGGGACTGTGATGGCAGACAGACAGAGAGACAGAGAGACAGAGAGAAAAAAGAAAAGAGAGAGCGAAAGAGACAGAAAGGCAGAGAGGGAGTAGGAGAGACAGAACGAGAGAGAGATCGAAGAAGATAGAGAGACAGAGAGAGAGACACACAGAGAGAACATGTATCATGGATGAGTTAGTTTTTACATTAATTTAACATTTAACATTTTAAAGGGTAATCCTAATTACCTAAAGATATTCAAAACGCGTTGCAGTGTTCCACGCAGCTCGTTCATAACCCTTGTTCAGAAGAATGACTGGAGATTCAGGTTACATGTGACTAATGAACGGTGGTTGTCAGCCTTACTCAAGGCTGCGTACTGACATGCTGGAGACACTAGGGATCGAACCGAGAGTCCCTTCAGGCCAGGAGCCGTTAACCTTAGCCCCTGCTCCAGTTAGGTCTATGAATAAACGTTCAAAAGCACAACCTGGAGACGAGTGGTGCTTTGACCGACAGATGCAAGGCAATGTACCTTCACCTGTGCTGCTGATCCAACCACAACTACAGCAGTAACGCACACGTACCACTCTGAATGATGCCAACAGAATGCGTTATCAAGGCATGATCAGGTAATAGATTCTCCAGGCATTAATTAAAGAGCATTTCTGCAGTGTCTGTCAATAGACATTTTCATTGCCTTAGAGCACCATGCAGAGAAAAACACACGACGCGCGCGCACACACACACACACACACACACACACACACACACACACACACACACACACACACACACACACACACACACACACACACACACACACACACACACACACACACACACACACACACACACTAACCCACCATGAATCCCTGTGACCCTGAGAATTTCTGTGACGTAAACAGCGATGACATTCAGGCCGCTGGCTGCGCCTTCGGCCAGGAATCGGATGACCATCTCCACAAACTGAAGTAAAAAGAGATGCAGAAGCTGAAAGCACATTTCAGGCTGGCGGTGTAACCGCGCAACGAAGATAACCAAACACGCGACAAGACATTAAAACTAATCTTTCTTGACTGAGACTCGATCTGAGGGAAAGGAGAACAGTGCAGTCACTTTGGTTTGCTTTGATGGATAGGATTTATACATTGATTGAATCCGTATAACAGAGAACGCTGGTGGTGGTGGGTGGAGGAACACATGCTTATTGGTGGACAGTGAGAGCATTCCATGTATAAAGGAGGCTAATGCATTTGCACTGCACTACACTGTTCATTCAATAACACGTCCTTAATCATGTAACCAACTATCGGGAGGTTCAATTATGCATCAATGACTAAACAACAGCAATTTAACCTACTTACAAGCCTTCAACAAAGCTTCCATGCTTGAGCCATTTCACTGGCACTCGCGAAACTGCCAACCACTTGTGCATGCGCGTGCATGTGTGTGTGAGGGCGTGTTCAAGTAAAGCCAGGCTTGATAAAAACTCTGCTATACTCCCTTCCAATTGGTCGTCCCAAACCCTCTGCATAAAGCCCTAAGCCGGGCTGGCTTGACTGAGGTCAAGGGCAGATGTAAGACAGACATAGCCTGTATCTTCGGCACCTGTTGCCAACACACTGACAACTGCTGAGGTCAGCAGCAACAGAAACACACATATCTGTCGCTCTAACTTTGTCCCCTGCTATGTGTTAGAAAAACTACCTTTGGTGTTAAATGATGTAATACTTTCTGTTTGGGACTATTCGACCAGCTTCGACTCTAGTCGATTTTAGTGCAATGATTACTTCTACACACAAAGTTGTAAGTTTCTAATCCACTAAAACTTGGCACAACTCAACACAAAATACATATTCTCTATGAGGGTGGGAGAAACACCAGAATGTGAATGATATATATATACTGGTGTATGTCTCATACACCAGTATGAGATAAACTACAAACTTTACAAACTATTATGAGACGACATGAACCAAGTGACAGGCGGGGACGTTTCCTGGGAGGCCATGTCTGGACTGGTTAGGTTATTGAGGGGTAGGGTTGTGTTGTCGCGTATGCAAACTTACAAAAAACTTCATTCCAGTCATCCGTACGCCCGCTGAGATTGCATGTTCGCAACACAAACCCTCCATTTGTTAGCCACATGTATCGCTGGAGTCTAACCCAGCAATACATGGGTCACCTTGCTAGCAGGGTTGCACCATTCAGTCTAACCCAGTGGTCTAACCCAGCTATACATAGGTTAACTTGCTAGCTGGTTTAAAGAATAGAGTCTAACCCAGCGGTCTAACCCAGCCATACATGGGTCACCTTGCTAGCTGGGTTACACCAGAGGGGTGGATATCATAGGGTTAGATATCAGAGGGTTAGAAACAATAGGGTTAGAAGGGAGGACATCCAGTTGAGTTTCTTACCATTGCCACGGTATAGAAGTTGTCCTGACCAAGCATTGACTCTAGATACAACGCGACACGCTGAGGGAGAGGAGGGAGAGGAGGGAGAGGAGGGAGAGGAGGAAGGTCGGCCACACGGGAGTGTAGGAGCAGGGAGGTGCATGGATATAAGCAGACATGGAGAGTTGGGGGAGGTGGGGGATCATGGAGAGAGATTATCGAGTCGCAGGACCAGCCAACAGCAGGATGGATTGGGAGGTGGTGATGGGGGTGTAAGAAAACAGAAGGAAGGTGAGACGGAGTGAGATGGAAGAGGTAAAATTAGTAATTACCCACACGGTTAAGCAATGTTCAAGGATAGTGGAGGAACAGCCTTGAGAGAGGAAATTTTATTAAGAATATTAAAAAGGTTGAAACTAAGGGATTAAAAGGGACAGCCTGAAACCCAATCCATATATTGTAGGTAGGCTATAGTTTACTGAGAAACGACTAAGGCAGCACACACACACACACTCACACTCACACACACACACACACACACACACACACACACACACACACACACACACACACACACACACACACACCTTAAGCGATCATCTTACCTCGATTGTGGATTGGATCACATTGGTTCCGACAACGTTCTCCACGTCATGACGGATGTCTTTGAAGGTACCCGTGATCAGGGTGCGGAGGTTGACCGGGGATGCCTCCGAATCGCTGGAGAACCTGTGTCCGGAGCAGCCCGAGGCAAGGGCAAGCACCAGAACATACGTAGAAAGACACCAAGCCGGCGTGCAATGTGCACGCTTGGAAGGATTCGCGGAAGTCATTCTTGAATATTTAGGAAAAATAGAAAAACGTGTAAAAAAGATAATATGGGCTGATATCCACCGCAGGATGTGAAGATCTGCCGCTCCTTCTCGAGGTGCTTCTGAAACACAGTCGTAATTCACAAGGTTTAAAAATGGCTCCTGTTGACAGCCGCCTCAACAAACAGTCTTATCCTGTTCTCCAAGAACCAGTCACAATGAATCGGAAGACATGAGGCAGTACCTGGGTCGGATACAAAATAAGATCGCCTCTTCCACTAAAGATCTGACATCAATTGCACATAGCTGTGGGCCTACTCCATTAAGTCGAATTGGATATAGCTTTTATTTTAAACTTTGGCAACATCACAGGGTTCTAATCGTGGATTAGGCCAACTGCAACGTCAATAGATTTCTAATAATGCATTGACTATATTTGGTCAATCCGGTCCACAAACGAAATTAGACCAGCTCTCATTCATCCAAGCTATCCAAACGTCCGGAAAATGGTCCCAAAGCATCAAATCCTTTTTCTATCTGCGCGTAAAAGCAACGATGTCAACGCGGTGACGTTGACCGGACAGAAGGACCGTGCGCCCGTCTCCTAAAGATCAGATTACTCGACGCGGAGATGCTGACGACTACACATTTGGTTTTGTTGGTTTGTCTCCCATTTCGCCTACAACGCAATATTACCACGAATTATTCTGCGTAACCATCCGATTTCGAGGTTCCTTCTGCTGGCGCACCCTTCCTTTTCTTGCCGTCTCTTGAATAAAAGAGAATCCTGCCCTACTGGTGGTGGCGGCTACACCACCCTGATCTTGTGTTGTTGGGGGTTGGGTCATGTGAGGCGGAATGTGCACACTATAAAAGCCAGATTTGCACGCCGAGACAAGTGACTTATAATTGCAGGGAAACTAAGGTTAAACCATGTGGTGATAGATAACAGCCATCATAATTCAATTAAATTCCAATTTATTTGTATAGCCCATTATCACCATTACAGTCTCATAGGGCTTAAAGAAACTGGAGTAAGCAGTAGACAAGAGCCAGCATCCCACAGTTTGGATGGCAGTTTAATAACAAGCAGAGCAGCACTTACATCAATCGCAGACATCCTGACAACACTAAGACCGGAAAAGGCAGTTTTCAAATTATAAAAAAAACTAAAAAACATCCACATAGACACAAAATCAACAACAGATTGTACATATATCAACTACAGTGGGCGCAACGTTTTATTGGTCAATACCCTACTGATCTTCTGTCTGGAACGTTACCACTTCCCTCTCTTTACATGTGGGTGGCACGCACACTGCACGCACGCACACACGCACAGGCACGCCAAGCAGTATCAAACTTAGTTATGCAGCCTCCTGACGACATCCCAACAGAAGTGCTCCATTCAGTGGACAGAACCAGAAGAACATCAACAGACCACAATGCAGGTGGGGAACAGTCAACCTTCATCATCTTCACATCACACCACCCCTGCACCACCACCACCACCGCACTCACACACACCCCACCCCCCTCTCTCACTCACACACATACAGACGCGCACACACTCGGGCGCGGCGTTCCTCTAGCCAATGTAGATCCGGTGGAAGTCGTTGGCGCCGAAGGCGGCGTTGCACTTGGGGCACTTCCTCTGGCGCGTGTCGTAGCGCGTCTTCACGCACTCGAAGCAGAAGACGTGGAAGCACTTGGTCAGCACGGCGTCCTTTACCCGCGAGTTGCAGCAGGGGCACGTGAGTCGCGCCTGTGGGGGGGGGGGGGGGGGGGGGAGACACACACGTGTTAGTGGCCACCGCCCTGGGATCCGAGGGAGGTGGGGTAACCGGGAACCACGCCCAGACCCCGCCCGGCCTGAATGTGCCACCAATCTGTCACTCATTGTTATGAATCAACCTTAATGTACGCACTTATTGTATGTTGTACGTCCTGGCACTTAATGTACACACTCTTTGTATGTTTTGTGTCCTTGTCCTGTGTACTTAGCATCATGTAACATCTTATCCTAGCTATCTTTCTTGTATACAGTGAATAGGTTAACCTAGCGATTGTTAGTGCTTGCACTTGGTTCTATGAGCATCCTTACTGTACCAACAGTAGGGATCGACCGAATATCGGCGCCGATATTCGGCATTTTGACGCATATCAGCATCAGCCTTTTTTTTGATCCGATGGCCGATAAGTGATCAATTTAAATATGATAGGGAAATAGTCTGTGATAAAAGTATGAAGTGTCTGTGTGTGTGTGTGAGAGAGAGAGTAAAATTCAGTTAGTTTTATTACAGGGAAGCACGATGAGGGGATGGCTAGAGAATAGTGTGTGTGTGTGTGTGTGTGTGTGTGTGTGTGTGTGTGTGTGTGTGTGTGTGTGTGTGTGTGTGTGTGTGTGTGTGTGTGTGTGTGTGTGTGTGTGTGTGTGTGTGTGTGTGTGTGTGTGTGTGTGTGTGTCACATGAGAAACTGACAGCAAAGCACCATCCGTCAGAGAGAAAACTGTCTGGCAATAATGGCTGTTTAACTAGGGAACTATTTATTTAAGTAAATTTTCAGTTGTAAAAGATTAACATTTCAGTTTAGGAAAATTTTAGGGAGCCATTTATGTTTAAATTGTGTTATGTTGCAAATCTGATAAGCTGTTGTGTTTATTAAACATATGCTTAAAGGCATTTGAAATGAGGTTAAGTGTTGGAGTTTGTATTTTTAAAATCCAAATATTGGTTATTGGCCCCCTGACTACTAATAATCGGTATCGGCCCTGAAAATACCATATCGGTCTATCTCTAACCGACATATAATTTCTCTTTCTTCTGCCAAATGTACTTATTGTAAGTCGCTTTGGATAAAAGCGTCTGCTAAAGGCCCTACATGTAAATGTAATGAGGAAAATAAACGGGCTCTAATTGAATTGCCAATCAATTCCAAGTGGAGAAACTATTTAGGCCTGTGCTTCCTCCTACTTCAGCCTCCTGAATAATGTACAATCCAAGCCGTCTGGTGATCCTGATCTCCAGGGATCATGGAAGTCCTGGAGGCTGCGACGCGCGCCCTCACCTTGTACTCGTTGATCTCCTCGTTCAGGATGTCGTCTCCGTTGCTGATCTTCTCGGCCGGTTTCTTGGCCTTCTCGATCTTCCTCCGGAGCTTGGAGATGTCCTCCTGGAGAGGGAGACGTGTCTGTTAGGAAAGCATGTGGAAACCAACACCCCAGCTCCCTGCCCACCCGTGGTTGAAGACATGTGTCAGGAAGCCCTTGAAACAAGGAGCCTCCCAATAGGAACCGCCCCATTATAAAATGGTGATCCTTGATTTAACCCAGAAGGTACATTGGGATACAGAATGTATTCTTCAGGTAGGTGCTGGCCTGGAGAGTCAGCAGCAGGTCATTACATCAAGGTTGCACACAGACATAAATAATTTACAAACACCAAGCTGGACAAGTTCCTCAATGTTCCTTGTGTTCCTCAATGTCAATCTAGTTCCCCAAAGTTCCTCAATAATTAACAACTTTGTTCAGTGTTGCAAATCGATGTGTGCAGGGAGCAGGAAACCCATTCTTTCCCGTATACATTTTCTTTTTAACATCACTGCTCCAAAACACATAAGAGGCCATGAAGGCATTCTGCGGAGTGATATATGAAATATAAATCAAATATTTCTTTGGATACAAGATATGATATCCAAAGACTTACGCCGATATAATTCAGAAAGAAGAAAATGTTTGAATACATGTTTAAAGTCAATCAAGTCAGCAGAATTTATGGCACAAATGTTCATGTGCGTGTGCACGCGTGCGTGCATACCTGTGCACGGCGGGAGTTGAAGGACTCCTTCTCCCGGGAGATGCTGTTCTCCACCACCTCCTCACGGACCAGGCTCAGCCTCTGCTGCACCTGCTCCAGCTGGGTGCGCACCTCCTCCGACAGCAGAGCAGACTCCTGAGCCTGCACAACGTCAAGATGTCTTTATCACGCCTCAAGACTACACCGAGTCACTATCACACCGGTCTGGGGAAATGCAGTCGGGAGGGGCTTTAATATGTGTGTCTTGAGTCTTGAGCGACGCTACGCCACAATCAGAGCCGGCTTCAGCCCGATAGCACCCCCCCTTGCACCAAAACTCTCCAACTGAGGCGACAGACTCACTACTGAGTGGTTTGCAATCTAGTGGGTAGGAGCCTTTAGGCCATTTTGGGCCAAATGATTTAGGGTGCAGATAATTGATTGAAGCCAGGTGGATATTTTCTATCCTTAGATCAACATTCAAGCTGAAGGCCTTTGGAAAAACTGCCCTTCAGTCTAGATGTCGTTCATTAAACTCAAACATATGTGATTGGATGCTTTATCATCATCATCATCATCCGGTGTTTTCCTGCACGTTGTTCCCCCCACGAGGTGCATAGCCCCAGGGTAGGGGTCCGAGGTGTGAGCGCCCTACCTTGCGTTTGTTCATGTCAAGGGCCTGCGTCCTCAGGGCCAGCTCCCTCTCTGCAGTACTGATGGTGCCCTGAAGGAGGCGCTCCTTCTCTTCCAGCTTGCGCACCACCTGCAGCTGGGCGTCGACCTGGCGGGGCGAGGAGGCAGCGGATTGGGCGAGCAGGAGTAAGGGAGGGGACAGTAGAGGGGCAGCAGGCACACGGGAGAGAGCTCAGAGTAAGAGGGGTGACTCGGTACAAAAATATTTGTTCTTCCCCGACTTGGTTTTAATGTTAGAATCTAGGAAGGTGCACAGCGCGATAAAACAACACTACGTTTGTATAAAGAGTATTTGTGTGACACAAATGTGTGTTATGATATGCAATCCTCTTCTAATTGATTGCAATTAAAAGATTTATCGAACGTATAGTTTTACAGACCGGTATAAATCTTTTACATGTAGTTTTTCTTGTTTTTTGCGTCTATGAATTGATATTGACTGAGTGTTGGCTTAGTAGTGAGCTAATCTCCAGGGGTCTCATTTATAAAACTGTGCGTGGGATCGTAACTAAAAGAGTACGTACGCCCAAAAGCCAAGTTTTGCGTGCGGCAAAAAATATTCAGACTTATAAAACCCTGCTTACACACACCTGTAAGCAATCTTTGCTTTATAAATCACAGAGTGCCTACAAGTGTGCGCAGCTGAATCAGCTTCACGTTCCGCCCTGTACACGCCCCTTTTTAACCATAAATGGTCAACGCAAACCACCTCATGATTGCGATCTGCATATAAAACAGACTCGGATTCAAGTATTATGTCTTGTCGGATGGCAGAAGGACTGAGAAAAGCAAAAAAGCGACATTTCACGGAGGTTGGAGTGGAAACACTTGTGGGTGAGGTGGAGGCCCGAAAAGTAGTTTTGTTTCGGCGTTCACGGGATTGGGATCACTAACAACAAAAAGCAGAATGAGTGGCAACATGTTGCTGCAGCAGTGAACTCTGTCAGCGGCACGGAGCACACAGTCCATGAATTAAAAAAGTGGTCTGACATAAAGGTACATATTTTTATGTACCAATAAATCGTTATGGTCCCTGAAGACCCTCTCCCTCCGAATCCTGCCATTTGCATGGTCCTCCAGCAGGGCCAGCAGTGCCATGGTGCAGCATTACGCACGGGGCTCACTGCTGTATTTATAGGGTTACGGTAATAAGACTGACCGAGAACACCTTGGAAAATCAGTTTGTAATCACCCACGTTAAATGTTTTTGAACATAACCCCTTTTTGATGCCTGATTTGTCATGAAAAGCATCAAGAGGAACGGACAATGTGTCAAGAGGAACGGGCAATATGAGTATGTGGCTTGGTTTTCCACATTTGGGATTTAATTGACATTTGATTATGTGTTTACAGTGTCACATTAAAATATTATGTTATTGACACATGTTGGACAGATGCTTTATTCCATGCAGTCCCGCCGTCAGTGGAAACTGACGACGCCTCACTCTTTCTTCCGTCTGACTTCAGTTCACCACCACACCGTCTGTGTCGCCCATTCTCCTTTTCCTCAAAACCATGCGTACGCATGGGTCAGAGTTTGCTTAGGGCTGCGCACATTCTCCCGTCAAGTTTGTTTTTTATAGATCACAACCTTGGCGTGGAAAGTCACGTACGCCACTTTCAGCCCCGTTTTGTGCGTACGCAACGGTTATAAATGAGAGCCCAGGTCTGTTTGATCAATGGACTGTTGACATTCTAGGTCAGCCGCTGTGGGTCATTGAACATTCGTTTAAGACTGGAGTCTCAGCCATGAATCCAGTCTTACAGCGTCTGACTGTCTGCGTCTGTCTATGTGTGTGTGTGTGGTTAAACGTGTTTTGTGAACATGTGTGAACACACATGTGTGAACACTCCTCCTGAGGAGGAGGATGAGGTGTGCACACACGTGTACATGTGCGTGTAAACGCGTGTCCCCCTGCGTGTTCAGCCCCGAGTCCTAACCAACCGAGCGCGGGCCTCACCTGGGTCTTGAGCGTGAGCAGCTGGTCGGCCAGCTCCTCCTTCTCCTCCTTCAGCAGCTTGTGGATCTGGTTGGACTTGATGCGCTCGCTCATCAGCTTGAAGTTGGCGTCGTCCTTCTCCCGCAGCTGCTGCATCAGACGGATGTTCTGCTCCTGCATGTCCTCGAAGGCCTGGCCCGTCACATCCATCTCGCTCAGCAGCGCGTCCTCCTCCTGCATGGGTGTGTGTGTGTGTGTGAACGTGTGTGTGTGTGTGTGTGCGCATGCATGTGTGAAAGTGTGTGAACATGTGTTTAAACACGCGTTTAAAACGTGTGAACACGAGTGAGAACGCGTGTCAGCAGGTGTGCGTTGGGAGGTGTATTCAGAGTGTTAAAGAAGAACCAAAACGACACTCGAAGCCTTCAGCACCAAACACTGGTCGTTCCCAACGTCGTCCAATTAGAACCAAACCATGAAGCCATCACACCGGTCAACCCACACGGAAGGAATGGACCTTTCTTAAGAACGTCGCATTAAAGCGATTAACGTCCACTACGGCTGCTTGCCTGCTTGGCGATGGAGAGCTTCTTGTTGAGGATGTCGATCTGCTCCTCCACCGAGCGGATCTTCCTCAAGGCCTCCTCGTCCGCCATCTTCTTGCCCTCCCTTCTCTCCCTCTCCTCCAGGTCCCTGAGCCTCTGCCTCAGCTCCTCCACCTGGGGGGGAGGGGAGGGAGGAGGAGGAGGAGGGGAGGGGAGGAGGGAGGGAGGGAGGAGGGAGGGGGAGGGGGGGGGGGAGGAGGGGGGAGGGGGGAGGAGGAGGGAAGAGGAGGAGGGGGAGGGGGGAGAGGAGGGAGGGAAGAGGACGAGGGGGGGGGGAGGGAGGAGGGAGGGGAGGGGTGGGGGAGGGAGGAGGGAGGGGAGGGGAGGAGGAGGAGGGAGAGAGGAGGAGAGGAGAGGGAGGAGGGGGAGGGGGGGAGGAGGGGGAGGGAGGAGGAGGAGGGGAGGGGGGAGGAGGAGTAAGGAAGAGGAGAGTCGCCAGATCATCGCAACAAAACTAGGAGACCCTCTTCTGAGGAAATGTGTGTGGCAAGTATACGCTAGAACCGACGTGTGGATGATGTGGACCCTTTGGTACAAAGCATTTAACAGCCTCTGAACTCAGTGAAAGGATGAGCTAAAAAGACAATTGTTCAGATGAAAGATTTACGATTTTAGCAATGACGTGAGATCGTCCTAGCTTCACGGTTAGTGTCTACATGACAGAATGTGTTTCAGAGTACATTCAACACCTTTAGCATATTGCTCCTTTAATGCAAGACTCTAAAAAGACTTACAAAATAAAATGAACAGAACTTCAACTGCGATGAGAGCCTCTACAGATGAAACAGTGTTGTTGTTGGGTGCTCGTGGTGGAACGCCATGGCAGATAAGAAGGTGCTCCCTACCTCTGATTTGGCCTTCTTCTCAGCGGCCATCAGCTGCACCTTGTCCCTCTGCTCCTTGGGCGCTGAGCGGTACATGTCCAGCAGCAGCTTCATCTCTCTCTGGGACTCCTGGGCTTTCCTGCAGCCACAACAACAACAACATCATCATCATCACCTTCATCCCCCCTCATGATCGCCACCACCATGATATCATCATCATCACCACCACCATTATTATCACCTCCACCACCTTCCTCATCACCACCACCACCTTCCTCATCACCACCGCACCTTCATCACCACCACCGCACCTTCAGCATCACCACCACCGCACCTTCATCACCAACACCTTCCTCATCACTACCGTCATCATCATCACCAACACCACCTTAATCATCACCAACACCACCATCATCCCCAACACCACCTTAATCATCACCACCACCTCCATCATCACCATCACCACCTTAATCATCACCACCACCTTAATCATCACCAACACCACCTTAATCATCACCAACACCACCTCCATCATCACCAACACCACCTTAATCATCACCAACACCACCTTAATCTCCATCATGTTGTTATTTGGTTGTCATTGGTAACGGCCCCTACTTGAGCTCGGTGCGGACGGTCTTCAGCTGCTCCACCTCCTTCCTCTTCGGCGCGCCGCCCACCGAGGGGCGGTCCCCGCTCGCCTCCTCCGATTGGCTGCTGCCGGGCTTGTCCCGCTCCTCCTTGGCCCCGCCCCCGCCCCGCGTGCTCCTCTCGCGCTCCTTCTCCTTCTCCTCCTTCTTCACGCTCTCCTTCCTGTCCTCCTTCCGGTCCTCCTTCTCCTCCGCGTCCCCGTCCGCCCCCGGCTCCGTCTTCACCAGGACACCTGGGGGCCCGCAAGACACACGTCTCCCTTTGAATGGATGAATGAACGAATGAACGAATGAACGAGACACATACTCATACGACCTACGAACAAGAGAGACGGCCATTTTCAGTTTCTTTGTGAGTGTTGCGGCACGTTTCCTTAAAAAATGCGATGAAATATGAGGCATATTTATGCAATTTTATGCGATGGAATTGCGGGAACTTGCAAAAATGCAGCTTTTCGATGACATTCGCGTTGCGTAATGACGTCCCTTCATAACGTTCCCATGGCAACAGGCGGAAAGGGCTGCTCTTGTGTGAAGTAAATGCAATATTTTTTAAATGCTTATATGTGACTTTTTTGCAACGAACATGTGGGGATTATGAAATCATGCAAGCCACCGCATATTTTGCGCGGAAATCGGCAAATTATGCGGCGAAAGCACAGCATATTTGAAAAAATGCGCCCCCCCCCCCCCGCATGAATATGCAGACCTAGGGACTGGTCAATGTGTTGCAATGAGAGGTTTTCTAACGTTGATCCACTGAACAGAATCCGGGGTCGTGTGTCGGACCCCCTTTGGGATGAGGATGACTAGGCAGGGTGGGGGGGGGGGGGGCGGCGTCTCACCGGTGCTGCTGGGCGTGGCCGAGCCGCTGTCGGACTCCGCCTTGACCGCGGCAGCGGCGTCGCCGGTGGCGACGGCGGTGGCTGCAGGAGAGACGGTCTCTTCCTTCACATCCATCTCCGTGCTGGACTGGGACTGCAGCCCGCCACTGCCCTTGGCGGCGCGGACCTGTGCAAAGGGGAGCGGTGAGCGTTCCCTGGGGGGGCTGAGGGTGAGGCGTTGGGCAGAGGGCCACCCCGTCCCTACTCACCAGGGTGAGCTCAGTCTGGGTCTCCCTCAGCCTCAGCTTGAACTTCACCACCTCCCCCTTCATCTGCTGGTTGTGGTTCTGCAGGGTGCTGATCAGGTGGCGCATCTCCTTGTTGATCGGGCCTGGGGGGGGGAGTGGGGGGGCAAGAGGAGGGAGGGGGAGACGGTGGGAGGAGGCGGTGAGATCCACAGACAGAGGGATTTTTCGTGTTGATGTCAAGGGTTTGGGGGTGTGTGTGTGTGTGTGTTGTGTGTGTGTGTGTGTGTGTGTGTGTGTGTGTGTGTGTGTGTGTGTGTGTGTGTGTGTGTGTGTGTGTGTGTGTGTGTGTGTGTGTGTGTTCTACCTGCTTGCTCATTGGCTGCCAGGGTCTGCTCGAACTCGATGCGCAGCATCTCGTACTCCTTCCTGACCTGGGCCAGCGTGTCCTCCAGCTGGAACACCTCCGTCCGCACCTTCCTTTGCAGCGCCACCTCGTCGTTCTGACACACGTCACATTCCATGACTCACCGAGGTCCGAAAAGGTCCCAGGGCACTTATCTCAAAGAGTAGGGGTTTCCCCGGTGTCCCTTCAATCAGGCCCCCTAATCCTCCTCCTGTATAATCGGCTGCCTCATTAATTCCCTCACTCTCGCGTGGTGAGCGTTCTGGCGCAGATTGGCTGCCGTGCATCACCCAAGTGGGTGCTGCACATTGGTGGCAGTGAGTGAGGTCCCCCCTTCAATGTAAAGCGTCTGAGTGTCTAGAAAATCGCGATATCAATTCTATCAATTATTACTATTACATTTGATTTGTATAGCCCTTAAAGGTAACATATTATACCCCCAGGTGTGATTAGCCGTTACAAGACGTTTTGAATTCTGCCTCTACTGACATCACAAGTGGGCGTGTCCACCTAGATGAGCAACGTTTGCTACAGTGCACTATGGCCGCGTTCAGACTGCCAGCCAAAATCCGATTTTTAGCCCATCCAGATTGGAACCGGATGACTCTTTTGAAGTCTGAACAGTCCCAAGTCACATGAAATCCGATTTTTGCAAAACGGATCTGGGAGGTGGTTTCAGATCGCATTTGGACAGATACGTCTCAGTCTGAACAACTCCAAACACTCAGATCGGTTTTGACTGTCCGTGACGTCACTCTACGCGACGCCAGACCTCACCCAATGCGCCAAACCACCCGCCTCAGTCCTTGGACAGAGGAAGAAACGAAATGCCTGTGGGGAGATGGGTCCGTTCAAGCGAAGCTCGAGGGCATGTATCGGAATAAGTCGATTTATGAAAGTCTTTCGCGTTCTTTGATCCATCTTGTTTGTTATTGTTTTTCTCGTCGCTATTACATGACGTCACACAATACACGCGCTGGATGACGCCTCCGCTCCGACGTCGTTGCTACAGCAACCTGTCAGATGGGTCAATAATGTGGCCCAGTCTGAACAGAGCCAAATGCGATTTGGACACTTGCTAAAACAGTGTGGACAGTCAGCCCTAAAAATCGGATATGAGAAGGAATCAGATTTGAATCAGATTTGCCTGCAGTCTGAACGCGGCCTATGTAGGCCGGTAGACTGATCCATCCAGCGCACACTCTAGGTGGACACGCCCACTAGTGATGTCAGAAGAGGCAGATTTAAAAAAACAAAACGGCGTGTAACAGCTAATCACACTCACACCGGGTGGTATAACATGTCACCTTTAATCACAGGTACAGTCTCAAAGGGCTTAACAGGCCGTGTGTGCATTACCGCCCCCTGAACGTAGCCCCCCAGAGGGCAAGAAAAAACTCCCTTAATTAGCAAGAAGGAAATGTAGAGAAGGAATGGCGAGTGGGGATCCCTCCTGCCAGGGATGATTAGGGGGGCGACGGGTGCCATCATTGAACTGGCCCCCATTACATCAACACCATGTCAGAGGCAACGCCACTTCCTGACACATTTCTACTCGAGCTGGCTGATTCGTTTACCCAAGACCTCCTCCTTTGGGACCTGGTGATAAAGTGACGTAAGCCATCGAAGGCTTATACATGCACACGTTAAATCACCGAACTGCAAATTCAACCCATGGCGAAGTTATGATCATCCCCTGTATTTTTGAACTGTGTGGACAATGTATTGATCAACCAACATGCATAGCCAGTCATGCAAATACACAACCGCAGACCCCCAAACACCCACAGACCCCCAAACACCCACAGACAGACCCACGCGCCCACACAAACAGACCCCAACACACACCCACCTCCATGTGCTCCAGCTGGCGGAGGCGGGCCGTTCGGGTGGTGTTGAGGCGGGTGCGGGTCTCGTCCAGCTGGCTCTTGAGCCCCAGAGACTCATTGTACAGCACAGAGAACTGGGACTGCAGGCAGCGGTACTCTGCACTGTCCTTGACCACGCCCTCTGCCCGGCTCAGCAGCTCCGCCTACAGGTGGGGGACGGGACGGGACAACATGAGGGGGTGTTTCCAAACAGCACACCACGGCTGAACGGCAAATCGTCTGCACTTCAAGAAAGAAAAGCGGGAATTGTTTGCTTGGTTCGTTGTCCCCTTGTTTTTTTCCCCCAGACTTTTTCCAAGCCCATTAAAAATCCCATATAGACTACATTTCAATACATACAATTGTCAAAATTACACTTTCGAAATATGAACAATTAAAAGAAAAGTGTTTTCAGCAAAATAGATGTCTCCCTCGCATGAGAAGCTACGAAAATTTTTAGCTGAACGGGTTCCGCTTAATTCGCAACTTGACATCAGTTTTGTAGCGTATGAAATCAGGGCTCTTCACATTCCCATCATGCAGGGTCCGAACAGCCGTATTAATGCAACCAGAATGATCGCCACTAGAGGACGCTACGCCCCAGCACAGCTCCTATGTGTAGTAGGCTATTATGAATGAAACTACTTTCTATGCAAGTTGGCTTTTCAATCAGTTCAAGTACATGTGCGCCAATGATGTTATATAAATGTTTTAGCACAAAAAATTGAGAAGACAGATGGATTGCATTCATGCTTTTGTATATAAGACCTATGGTTAGATGTATTAAAATACTATTTGCTTAAAGAATAGTCTATTCATTCTGAATGCATGTATTTAAAAGTATACGGGAATTAAACCTCAAAAGAATCGTACACTTATCAAACCGAACCCCACAGAGCTGCTTCAGAAGTAAACTAGCGCTCGTCTATGGCATCGGAGCCAACGTATCAAGTGCGATCCGTGCTTCCAAGGAGAGACGTTCACCCCTAATCATCGGTCTATGAACCCAAGTGTGTGTTGTGGGCTCGCTGTACCTTCATGTTGTTGTTCTCGTGGTTGACACTGGCCAGGTCCTGCTCCAGCTTCTGCAGCTCACTGTTGCGGTTATCGGCCAGCTCCCGGTTCTCCTCCAGCTCGCTGTTCATCTCCTCGAACTGGAGGGAGAGACGAGGGGCGCTCAGGGTCAACACGGCCCACAGATCAGGGAGCGGTGCGTGCTCTGGATTGACATCGACCCCGGGACAACTACGGTTGCGGTACCTTTCTCTTGTTGATGGTGATGGTCCCACACACACTGCTGGCCTCACCGCAGACCTTGTAGCCTTTGCTGTTCACCTGCAACACAATTAAGTAGCGTTTAAACAGGGGCAATCTACAAAGGAAACATTAACCTTTAGGAGTGACGCATTGTACCAGGTTTTAGCAAATTGCTATTTTCCACCTGTAGTTATTTATATTTACATTTAGGGCATTAGGCAGACACTTTTATCCAAAGGGACTTACAATAAGTACATTTGTCAGAAGAAGTGAACCAATATATCGCTGTCGGGTACAGTAAGTGCGTACATTGAGTGCCAGGACGTACGACAAACAATAAGTACGAGGGGTCGTAGGGGGTGGCTATGGAGAGTCTAGGTGACCACCAGTTGGTTCAGTAAGATCTGTGACTATGACAACAGAAAGGATCCACGCTTGAAGTAGGGCTGGGCGATTAATCAAATTTTGATCACCATTTCGATTTTAGCGTCAAACAATGACAAAATGAACATAATCAAGTTTTTTTATCTTTATTTTATTTTTTATTTAATGTTTTATAGAAAGGTCAGAACAGCTGGATACATACAGTATCTGTATATTCTTTTAGATTGAAACATTTTCTTTTCGACCATTTTGTTGTTTTTTTAATGCGAAATTTCAAAGTTCTCAGTTCCGTTTTTTTTTGGGAGAGACATGCGGAATAAATACAACATGTTTTCAAAAATAATCGTGATTTCAATATTGACCCAAATAATCAAGGATTAGGTTTTTTTCCCCATAATCGAGCAGCCCCAGCTTGCAGCCTAGACGGCGCCGAACTCACCCGCTCCAGGATCTCGCTGAGCCGGGCGTTCAGCCGGTTCTCCCGCCGGCGGATCTTCTCCATGTCCCACTGAAGCTCCTCGATGAGGCCCTGCAGCTCGCTGACCCGAGTGTCCGCCTTGGTGGCCGCCCGGCCTAGGGACCGAGACTGGAGAGAGAGAGAGAGGGGGGGGGGGGGAGGCAGAGGGTTAGGAGGGGGAACCAGGGGGCATCTAAACGCTGTCTGGAATGGATTGCCTAGTTGCTGACAGTGGCTCTATGAAGGTGTATGTATGTGTGTACAGTATGTATGCATGTATGTATTTATGCATGTATGCATGCATGTGCTATTGCCAATGTACTAGGGGGATCTGGTGCTCCATACCTCTGTGGTCATTTGACTGTGTTTCTGTGTGAGATCTTCGGAGAGTTGACGTAGTCGGTCGTTCTCATTGGTCAGTAGGGCGTTGAGCTGGGAGGCCACCTGCCATAGAGAGCCCTCTGGAAAGAGACGGGTCTTTTACAAGGCCTGCAAACTCCTCAGGGAATAACGTCCATGATCACATCCCAAAGCAGCTTCAATGCCACTCTCCTCCATACGTTTTGACCGCATCCTCCAACACTCATAGAAGGGCGTACAATGTTGATACATGTACACATACACCGGGTCCGCCACCTCCACTGACTCTGGTACTCATATCCATCACCAATTTGTAAATTCCTATACATTTTTAAGTATCTTTTACTTTAGATTTTATTTTATTCTATTTTATCTTATTTTTAATTGTTCACTTATGTCCCTGCTTATTTATATTGTGTTATATATATATATCACTGTTTGTTCATTGTTATTGTCTTAATGTATGCACCTTATTCACCAAGCCAAATTCCTGGTTGGGGTAAAACCCTTCATTGCAATTAAATCCTTTCTGATTCTGATTCATACATTAAGTCTATACATGAGGGCTTTTACTACGCTTTTATTCCAAACAACTTACAACTGTTCATGCAAACATTCACACACCGACGGCAGAGTCAACCATGCAATGCGACCGCCAGCTCGTCGGGAGCAGTTAGGGTTCAGGTGTCTTGCTCAGGGGCAGCTAGGAAGACCCAGAGATTGAACTTACAAGTCAACCGACTCTACCTCCCGAGCTAAGCCAACATGTAGATAAACACACCTCCAACCGCTCCATCCAGGTTCAACTCTGTTTCCACCCGTGCCCTGCCCTTCGTCTTACCGCCGCCCGAGTCAGGCTCCCCCTTGAGGCGCTCCACGGTGCTCTTCAGCCCCTCGTAGAGCTCCACCACGCGGGTCACCTGCTTCTGACTGTTGTCCAGCCTCTCCTGCAGCTCCGCCTCCATTTCCTCCGTGCTGCTGCTGGCCAGCGTGGCCAGGAAGGAGGTGGCTGTCTCCCCCTGGTGGCCTTTGGTCCCAGCGGCGGAGCAGAGGTGCACAGACAGCGTGACATGGCAGGTACATGACTCTTTCTCACCTAATATCTAATCCAAATATCATTTACATTTAAATGTAGGGTATTTGGCAGACGCTTTTACTCAAAGGGACCAACAATAAGTACATCAGTCACAAAAAAGAGAAATAATATATATCGCTG
>OLKM01003016.1:0-10907 GCA_900291075.1 Melanogrammus aeglefinus | reverse complement strand
TGTGGTTGACACTATGGGCGGTCCTCGCCTCCAGCTTCTGCAGCTCCACTGTTTGCGGTTATTCGGCCAGCTCCATTAGCCGGTTCTCGCTCTCAGGGCTCGCTGTTCATGGGCTCCTCGAACTGGAGGGAGAGACGAGGGGCGCTCAGGGGTCAACACGGCCCACAGATCAGGGAGCGGGTGCGTGTCTCTGATTGACATCTCTTGACACCCCGGGGACACACTACGGTTGCGGTACCTTTCTCTTGTTATAGGTGGGATAGGGTCCCTCACCGCACACTGCTGGCCTCACCGCAGACCTTGTAACCTCTCTGCTGTTTCACTCTGGAGGGTCTACTGCACAAATTGAAAGTAGGCGTTCCAAACAGGGGCAACTCTACAAAGGAAACATTATACCTCTCTAGCGAGTGCACAGCATTGGTACCTAGGTTTTAGCCAAATTGCTATTTTCCCATCCTGTAGTTATTTATATTTGGATACGGATTTAGGGGAGCATTAGGCAGACACTTTTATGCGCAAAGGGACTTACATACAGTACAGTTGTCAGAAGAAGTGAACCAATAATATCGCTGTCGGGTACAGTAAGTGCGTACATTTCTCTGAGTGCCAGGACGATACGACAACAAAAGCTACGTCAGGGGTCTCGTAGGGGTGGTACTATGGAGACGTAGGTGGACCACCAGTTGGTTTCAGTAAGATCTGTGACATATGACAACAGAAAGGATCCACGCTTGAGAGTGGCTGGGGCGATTAATCAAAATTTTGATCACCATTTTCGATTTTTAGCGTCAAACAATGACAATATGAACATACTCAAGTTTTTTTTTATCTTTTATTTTTATATTTATTATTTATTGTTTTATTGAGAAAGGTCAGAACAGCTTGGATACATACAGGTATCTGTATTTCCTTTTTTAGATTGAAACATTTTTCTTTCTCGACCATTTTGTTGTTTTTTTATTGATGCGAAATTTCAAAGTTCTCAGTTCGTTTTTTTTGGTGAGAGACATGCGGAATAAATACATACAAATGTTTTTCAAAAAATCAATCGTGATTTCAAATATGGACCCAAATAATCGAGGATTAGGTTTTTTTCCCCATAATACTCGAGCAGCCCCAAGCTTGCAGCCTAGACGGCGCCGAACTCACCCGCTCCAGGATCTCGCTGAGCCGGGCGTTCAGCCGGTTCTCCCCGCGGGGATCTTCTCCATGTCCCACTGAAGCTCCTCGGATGAGGCCTCTGCAGCTCGCTGACCCGAGTGTCCGCCTTGGTGGCCGCGGCCTAGGGGACCGAGACTGGAGAGAGAAGAGGAGGGGGGGGGGGAGGCAGAGGGGTTAGGAGGGGGAACCAGGGGGCATTCTAAACCGCTGTCTGGAATGGATTGCCTAGTTTGCTGACAGTGTGCTCTATGAAGGTGTATGTATGTGTGTACAGTATGTATGCCATGTATGTATTTATGCATGTATGCATGCATGTGCTTATGCCAATGTACTAGGGGGATCTGGTGCTCCATACCTCTGTGGTCATTTGACTGTGTTTCTGTGTGAGATCTTCGGAGAGTTGACGTAGTCGGTCGTTTCTCATTGGTCAGTAGGGCGTTGAGCTGGGAGGCCACCTGCCATAGAGAGCCCTCTGGAAAGAGACGGGTTCTTTTTACAAGGCCTGCAAACCCTCAGGGAATAACGTCATGATCACATCCCAAAAGCAGCTTCAATGCGACTCTCCTCCATACGTTTTGACCGCATCCTCCAACACTCATAGAAGGGGCGTACAATGTTGATACATGTACAACATACACCGGGTCCGCCACCTTCCACTGACTCTGGTACCTCATATCCATCACCAATTTGTAAAATTCCTATACATTTTTAAGTATCTTTTACTTTAGATTTTATTTTATTCTATTTTATCTTATTTTTAATTGTTCACTTATGTGCCCTGCTTATTTATTATGTTGTGTTATATTATATAATATCACTGTTGTTCATTGTTCATTGTATTGTCTTAATGTATGCACCTTATTCACCAAAGCCAAATTCTGGTGGGGGTAAAACCCTTCATTGCAATTAAATCTTTCTGATTCTGATTCATACATTAAGTCTATACATGAGGGCTTTTTACTACGCTTTTATTCCAAACCACTTACAACTGTTTCATGCAAACATTCACACACCGACGGCAGAGTCAACCATGCAATGCGACCGCCAGCTCTCGTCGGGAGCAGTTAGGGTTCAGGTGTTCTTGCTCAGGGGCAGCTAGGAAGACCCAGAGATTGAACTTACAAGTCAACGCCGACTCTTCTACTCCCGAGCTAAGCCAACATGTTAGATAAACACACCTCAACAACCGCTCCATCCAGGTTCAACTCTGTTTTCCACCCGTGCCCTGCCCTTCGTCCTTACCGCCGCCGAGGTCAGGCTCCCCCTTGAGGCGCTCAACGGTGCTCTTCAGCCCCTCGTAGAGCTCCACCACGCGGGTCACCCTGCTTCTGACTGTTGTCCCAGTCCTTCTCCTGCAGCTCCGCCTCCATTTCCTCCGTGCTGCTGCTGGCCAGCCGTGGCCAGGAAGGAGGTGGCTGCTCTCCCCCTGGTGGCCTTTGGTCCCCAGCGGCGGAGCAGAGGTGCACAGACAGCGTGACATGGCAGGTACATGACTCTTTCTCACTAATATCTAATTCCAAATATCTCATTTACATTTAAATGTAGGGTATTTGGCGACGCTTTTACTCAAAGGGACCAACAATAAGTACCATCAGTCACAAAAAGAGAATATATATCGCTGTCGATAGAGAAGGATGTTCAGAGATCAGCCATCATAACAATTGAGACCCTTCGCTAAGTCTCCTCCCTAAACAGCCACTGACCAATCCTACGTTAGCAACCGTGTGTAGCAACCGAGAGGTCTGTCAAGCTTTCAGCAGATGCTAATATGCCGAAGCGGTGCGCATACGGGACCTGTAAATCCGACACCCGATACTCTCAAAGTGTCGAAGGTGGTGTCCAATTTTCCCCTTCCCCAAGCTCAAGACCCAAGAAGAGAGGTGCAACACGTGGATAAAGCAGTGTGGAAGACCACATCAACAGCTGAATCACGGAAAGATTAATAAAAGAAACGTTATGTTATAAGAGCGCCATCATCTGGTATTATCATAGTAACAAAAAAGTGAGACTCAACAACCAATTCAAACCTATAATAATATCCTTAATACATGTAAGTTTACCTGCTCCCTGGTGTAGTGGCAATCAATAGGTCTCCGTTTGCGGTCACGTCTGGCTCTTTTGCGACCACTACGGATGATATTGGGCACAGCTTTTATTTTATTTACTCCTCGGTTTATGCCATTGTTGTGGCACCACTTGTGCAGGACTTCGTTGGGCTTTCTTGCTGTCTGTTTGTATGAGCTCCAGGGTATAAATCAATCCCATAATGGGAAACAATATCCTGGCGCGCTTGTAAACAAATACAACCGGTGTATATCGTCCGCCAGCAGACGATATTGTGGATATATCCCTCAAACGCATACTGCAGACCCTTCTGTCGGCTTCTCTCTGATATATCAGAATCGTTTTCCAAAAATGTGAGGTGATTTCCTTTGGAAATTGTGTTGATGGTACCATTGAAAACGCCATATTTATTTTGCTAGGAGCGAAAGCTTGACAGACATTGCAACAGTAACTAAGGGGGGCGGGGCTTAGCGAAGGGTCAATTGTTAGGTTAACCAAAATGTGGTTGTAAGCCCTGATTACAACCACGTTCCTTCTTTGAAAAAACAGTGGGTTTGGAAGCAGATTTGCTATCAATCCTACAGCTACATACTTTCGAAGCGCTTTCTACCCACAACGACTCGCTGAACAGTAAAACATCATTGCTCACATGGTCAACTGATACAGGTAAGCATAATAAACCCAAGATGGCCACAAGTTTCATCGCAAAACGGCCCTGGCTTTAGTTCCTGGTTCATGCGTCTCTCTGTACCTCTGTCCCTTGGGCCTCTCCTGATTCGAGTCTCCATCCGGCTCCGGCGTTCCCGGCTTCAGCCTCGGCACCTGTCCCTCGGTGGCGGGGGATTTCTCGGGCTCCTTGTCGGTTTGGTCGCAGCGCCTCACAGTCAGTTTCACATTCTCGTCAAACTGAAATCAGGAGATAAAAGATGGCGGGGCCGTCACGTTCGGCTGTTTGATTGGCTGGCTTTGGGTTGACCTACTTGCTTGAAGGTGTGTTGCTGTGGTTTACCTGGTTCCAGTATCTGTTGAGGATGAGTAGACTGGCGTCGTCTGTGGCCTGACGAGTCCCAGCCGTTCAACGCGGTCTCGCAGCTCATCCTCAATCACCTATAGCAAACAAGATCCAGATAAGGATTTTTTTTTCCATTTCAAATGCTACTGTTGTACTCAGAAATGTGAAGATAAGCTTTTGTTTACCTGTCTTTGATCAAGGGCTTCTCCCAGCTTGCGGTTTTTAACTTGCAGAGCTTTGATGTCTTGTTCCTCCTGAGAAGAGACGTTTCAAACATGACATGAGGAGTAGAGGTGGGGGTGGTGGGGGTGGGGGGGGGGGAGGGTGGTCGGGGGTCACCCAGGGTGAAATAGGGAAGATCCTAACTTCGATCGTGATTCTTCTTACCGTGTTTGCGTTGAGTCCAAGTTTGATGACAGTTTCCACAGCCGTGCTCCCCCCAGCAGCCGCGCTGAGCCCGGGACCCGCGTCCTCTCCCCCGTCCCGCTCCCTCCGCTTCTCGGGAGGCCCCGAGGAAGGACCGCCGGCCTCAGAAGGACGCTTCTGGCCCGACATCCTGACGCTGCTCAGACAGAATACATGGACGGGTTACTCAGAGACAAAAGCAGTAATACTTACCCATAAGACATCATTTTTGTAATGCATTATTTTAGTGGTCATCTCGGAGCATGATTTAAATAAGAGTATGCAAACACGATAGGGGGTACTGAGGTGATCAAAAGTTTTTCTTCTAGGGTTTAATATTATTCATCCTGCAGAGAATTAGCTCGTAGCTAGAGGAAGCTAGTGTTTTCAATTCTTCCGGGTACTACTGTGAAAAAAACCACAAACTTCCCCGGAGAGTTGATCTTATTAAACGTCTTAGTGGATCAAATATCATTATTTGCTCTTACCGTTTTGCACTAAATGTTTGATTTACTGAATCTATTGAGTGATGATTTTGAGTGCGGTGTTTATGTTGCGGCTTTTTTGGGGGACGGTTTCCGGAAGCGGAAGTGTCTGTCTGTTTGTTAAGAGTTCATATTACAACTATCATGTGTAATACCGCCCCCATCAGGAAAGGAAGGCAGAGGCCATTCATATACATGTGCTGTGAACCAAAGCCAAGGCTGTTGATACAACGATACCATCTATCTCGTTAAACCGGTTTTCATCAAATAGCTGCAAAGGGCCTTTTTGCCGCAGATATCATGGACCTGTAAACCAAGTGTCCAGTCAGTACAAATGGGAAAGAAGGACTATGCTTTATGATCCAGTAAGGGTTTTTTGTAATTGAGAAATATGTGAATCACATTATAAAACCATTATGTGCACATTGGTAACACTCAGAAGCCTAGGTTCTGTAATAAAACCCAGAAAATATCATAAAGACTTAAGAATGAAGCAGTTTTCCATGGTTTGTGCAGGACGTTTGATTGAAAGGCGGAACTCCTGACCTAGAAGAACATTGCTCATGGGGTCCAGGGTCCATGTTGATCAAAGGTTGGCTCATTCATGTGCTCCCATCCTCTGTCCTACCTCATCGCTGGGTGTATGTTACGCAGGAGTCAGCAAATGACTGCTGGGGCTATGAGTAAAGTCCCTGAAAGTTCTTTGAACCAGAATCAATACTGTTTATGAACGTCATGTTCAAGTCTTTTGGCGTAGGCCTATGGTTGGACAAGAGAAGAGTGCATAAACAAAACAGAATAATAATTGCTCACTTCTTTGTAGAAATATCCAAGCCACACTAAGTGCTACATCTGCAGAAGAGTGTTTCCAATCATGTAGCCTACCTTCCTGATCTATAGGGTCTATAGACACGTATGTGAATGATAATACAATATTATTTAATATAATGTGTCTGAATGCATGCAGGAGTCTTGCGTGGGTTGTATTTTATTATTAGGTCTTGCGCACTATGTCCATACTCTGTAGGCTACATACTATTGTCAGTGAGAATGAATTTCCTTTTTGAGAACAATAAACGACTATCTTTATTTTCAATGCATGCAATACAATAAAATGATAGTATTCATCCCGTTGTGCTGTGTGAACAGGTCTTATCTTCAATGGTGGACCTCTGAACAAGGGTTACATAAAATGTTGTCCCAACTAAAATATTCTGAAATGTGCATTTAATCGTCATTTACAACCGATGCATATTATTCTCCTTTTGAGAAATGTAACTAAAATAGATAACTCAAGTAGAGGGAGAAGAAAAAACTCAAAACAAAAAAACAAAGCAACCGGATTTGCAGCATTGCAAGGCGACAGCCGTCTCCATTTAGATTGGAACACGTTCCAACCTGATGCAATCCATCCGACAAGGTGATCCTGATGTTCCGCTAATATGTTCTAAGCTTTTACAGCCAATACACTTTCAGGCCATGTTCTTCGGAGTTGAAATCATTCTGTCAGGTTGTGATTAGTCAAAGTCCAACAATGATCATTAATACGTGAATCACGCCCAGTCTATGCGTTTGGACCAATTGCATGATGAACGCCGCTGCACGCCTCTGATGCACGCCTCTGCCACATGTTGCGCCGCCTCCTCCTCTCCACACAGTCAATAAAGCCCACTCTGTGGCGACTGCTCGTCCTACCCGATCACTGCTCGTCTGTCGTGTGGCTGCGGAAGCTTTCTGTTCGTCTGTTTATCTTCAAGTTTGATATCAACTGCTGCCAAGTAAGATTACTGCAAAACCTTCTCATGTTTGGTAAAAGTTACTTGAATGGTGAAGTTAACATGTGTCAACTTATAATGCACTTATGGATCTGTATTCATATTTTGTATGATGTTTTTTTTATTTAACTTTTCGCGATGCAATTATTCTGTTCATTGGTTTGACGACGTATGCGGAAATGGTTCAGTGAATCTATATATCATCCATCGCCTCTTACGCTTAACTTTAACCGGCAGTTTTTGCACTTATGCAACTAAAAATTTTGCATAGGTGAAAAGGTTAATTGTAGCCACTCTCTTGCATGTACACATTAACCAGTAATCCTACCTGTGGTATTTTCATTTTGGTTTTATTCAGAAGTAAATGCCACTCCATAAAGCCAATGTGGCCCTAAGGACCTTTTGCTGCCTGACGTAACACCTGATTGTCTCCCATTTTCTTTGTTTTCTTAGTATGACTCATCAGTTCCCGGCCCTGTCTCCGGAGCAGAAGAAGGAGCTCTCTGACATTGCTCAGAGGATGGTGGCCCCTGGAAAGGGAATTCTGGCTGCAGATGAGTCCACAGGTAAAAAGGATGCAATGGCTGGAATTGGACATAATGTTTCCTTCTGTGTATTCAAAAGTTACCTTGATAATAATCATTCTATGTTTTCCTGCAAAGGCACCATGGGAAATCGCCTGAAGAAGATCGACGTAGAGAACAGTGAGGAGAACCGTCGCTACTTCCGCGACCTGCTCTTCTCCGTCGACACCCTCGCCAGCAGCATCGGGGGCGTCATCTGCTTCCACGAGACCCTGTACCAGAAGGCTGACAACGGCAAGCTTTTTCCCCAAGTCATCAAGGACAAGGGAATTGTTGTTGGCATTAAGGTAAACGAGGGGGCAACAAGCCCACTTCTCAAGCCAGTCCTAAAAGGATTCGCACCTCAAACTAATTTGTCACTTTGACCCCGGGAGTTACTGATTAATTTATTTCTTGTATCAGGTAGATAAAGGCACTGCTGGCTGAACGGAACCGACGGTGAAACCACCACACAAGGTACTTGCTTGGAGCTCATCTCTTCTGTATTTTGAGAGAACCTTATTTGCGTTTCTGTAATTGTCAACATGGCCCGACACTAAAGGGTGCGTTCCTGATCGTATCATATTAAAGGCATCAACAAGGTGTCTAAAAAAGGGTGTGTTCCACTGCAGGTCTGGACGGCCTTTCAGAACGCTGTGCCCAGTACAAGAAGGACGGCTGTGACTTTGCCAAGTGGAGGTCCGTGCTCAAGATCTCCGACGGCTGCCCCTCCGCTCTGGCCATCGCAGAAAATGCCAACGTGCTGGCCAGATATGCCAGCATCTGCCAACAGGTGTGTGATTAGGATTCATCCTGCATCCATGCACATTCAGTGAAGTACATCAGAGTGATTCACTTCATGAGGACTCCATGAGTGCCGGTCGGTTAAAGTAACACGACTTGCCCCACCAGAACGGCCTGGTGCCCATCGTGGAGCCAGAGATCCTTCCTGACGGAGACCACGACCTGAAGCGCTGCCAGTACGTCACAGAGAAGGTCTGTAGAACGCTTTAACTGAAACAAGCCCCAAACACTAAAGGCTATGCTCTCAAACAACATTGAATCTGTGGATTGGTTTTCTAGCGTCTACATTTCCAACTGAACCGATTCCTGATCCCCAGGTGTTGGCGGCTGTTTACAAGGCCCTCTCCGACCACCACGTCTACCTGGAGGGCACCCTGCTGAAGCCCAACATGGTCACCGCTGGACACTCCTGCACCCAGAAGTTCACCCCTGAAGAGGTCGGCATGGCAACAGTGACCGCTCTGAGGAGAACCGTCCCATCCGCGGTACCCGGTAAGGCTTTCTTTAAAAAAAAAAAAGAAGCTTTTTGAGGGACGCGCATATACCCGGTGTGGCACTACCAACCGAGGAGGCTGTGGAAGTCATGGCAAGGTGAACACTAGGTTAACCTTAGCATGCCCCGGTTCCTCCCAGGCGTCTGCTTCTTGTCTGGAGGCCAGAGCGAGGAGGAAGCTTCCCTCAACCTGAACGCCGTCAACCAGGTGCCTCTCCACCGACCCTGGAAGCTGACCTTCTCCTTCGGTCGTGCCCTCCAGGCCTCCGCACTCGCAGCCTGGCAGGGAAAGGCCGCCAACAAGGCCGCTTCCCAGCAAGCCTTCAGCACAAGGGCCAAGGTGAGCGATTGCGAGGGGTGGGGCATCATAATAACAATATGATGTATTCGAAGATTGTTGAGATACCATTGCTTATCTGGCTGTTAAGTAACACATGGCTGATTTGTGTTCCTATTACACTTTGTCGGGATCCTTTCCCCTGAAGTTGCCCAACGTGCGTGGCTGATTATTAACAGCCTCTCGACTTTGGCCCTTGTGTTTCTCAGATCAATGGCCTGGCCGCTAAGGGAGAATACAAGCCGACCGGCTCGTCCGACCAGTCCGCCACAAGTCTCTGTACACAGCAAGCTACGTTTATTAAACGCAATATTTAAAAATGATGAAAAAATAAATAAAGATGGACCACAGTTGTTTGTACTTCCTGTCCTGCAAACTCCTGCTATTTCTTTATGACTCAGATCTGAATAAATGTGACATACTGTGAACTAAATGTTTGTTTTGGGTTTTTGTGAAGTTAAAACCGTTGCATTGAAGATGTTTGCAATTTGATTAGGCCAAGTGTTTCTTGTTCTGTAAAATGGTTGTTGTCCTTCATAAGAAGGATGTAGGGGGATTCCTTAGGGCCTCCCTGACCAGAAGTTCCTGGTAGCCCTCCTTTTCCTGAAAGTGGAAGGAAAAACCTCAAGATTACCCAGAGATTCTGCTCTCGAGCCTGGTCCACTGCTGACCTAGACCAGGGTCCCGCTCCTGCAGAGACGCAGTGGTAATGTTATCAGATCCAAGTGTTTGACCCAAAACACCTTCCAGGTGCCGACGATTATTGTGCCCGCCGCACGAGTACGGCATCATAGGCCTGCGATGTTCTTCTATTCTTCTGATTTAGCTTACCAGAGGAAGCGCCCAGCTGGCACCCATGGCCCCAGATATTCCTCACATTTAGACGGCGTGTGCATATCTGTGAGTGGCCAATATGTACTTCTTGCTCAGTTGTCCCTATGCTTGAACCCCCGCATACGTTTGGTAAGGCCCCTTCTGGTAGTCCCCCTTTCCTACCCCCTTCTTCTCGTGTTACAACCGGCCACACCAAAATAACACCAATTGTTCCCCCGCATTTTGGTTTCTTTAGCCAAACTTGAGTTTTCAACATTTTTGGCCTTCCGACCCTCCCAAAAACTCCCTGGCTTTACTGGTCTTTTTGCCTCAAATCTAGTCCTGGTGGTCGTCTCTTTTGGAGTCATCCCGTCGGGCTTTTCCTGTGCAGGGGCATCGTCCTCTGTGAGAATGACACCTTAAATAAGGTGTTCGGTGCCGGCTGCTCCGCTGACGTCATTCCTCACCAATATAAACTTTTTAACTTTATCAACATTTTGAAAAATTGATTCACAAATTAAAGAGCATAGAATTTCGACCCAGATATTAGAAACGCTCTTTCTGGCTTGCTTTATAAATTCTTATTACAATACCAAAAATAGGACACTTGGTGGTGTATACACCGCGGTTTACAGTTAAACACGGTTAAGCTCCTCCCACCGCTCTCAACTTCGGCCTTGATTTCAACAAAAAGTTCGACTGATATCGAAACAAATAGTAAATTTAAGTTGCAACACGATGAATCGAGATTAGTAATAAAGGATTTACTGTTTTGTAACAATTGACAAATCTTCTTGACGTGAATTATTACCGAGAACTCTGTTCTTTGTCCCGGCCGCCATAGCAGACGAGGTAATATCCAAATCACACGCGTGCAAAGATATCCACACGCACACAGAAGGACACGCAAACGGTTTTAATAACATTGTTTAGGTCACTTTATTTAGGCCTAGATTTTTTGCGTTTATTACTGATTTAGGTCATATTTATGTAGT
>OLKM01003015.1:26535-46776 GCA_900291075.1 Melanogrammus aeglefinus | reverse complement strand
CTAGTGGTTTGTCATAACGTGTTTTAGTGTGTTTTTGTACATAAGTGTTTGTCATAACGTGTTTAGTGTTGTTTATGTACTAGCTGTTTGTCATAACGTGTTTCGTTGTCGTTTTGTACTAGTGTTTGTCATAACGTGTTTAGTGTGTTTTTGTACTAGTGTTTGTTCATAACGTGCTTTAGTGTTGTTTTTTACAGTGTTTGTCAGAACGTGTAGTGGTTTTTTGCTACTAGTGTTTGTCCATAACGTCGAGTTTAGCTGTGTTTTTGTAACTAGTGTTTGTTCATAACGTTTTAGCTGTGTTTTTGTTGACTAGTGTTTTGTCATAACGTGTTTAGTGTGTTTTTTTGTACATAGTGTTTGTGCGATAACGTGTTTATGGTTTTTGTACTAGTGTTTGTTCATAACTTGTTTAGTGTGTCTTTTGTACTAGTGTTTTGTCATAACGTGTTTTATGATATGTAGTTTTTGTACTAGTTTTGTCATACGTGTTTTAGGTGTGTTTTTGTACTAGGTTTGTCATAAACGTGTTTAGTGTGGTTTTGTACTAGTTGTTTTGTCATAACCGTGTTAGTGTGCTTTGTGTAACTAGTGTTTGTCATTAACGTGTAGCTGCTGTTTTATGTACTATGTGATTTTTGTTCATAACGTGTGTTTAGTGTGGTGTGTACTAGTGGTTTGTCATAACGTGATTAGTGTGTTTTGTACTAGTGTTTTGTTCATAAAACGAGCGTGTTTAGTGTGTTTGTTTGTACTAGTGTTTGTCATAAACGTGCTTTTAGGTGTTTTTGTACCTAGTGTTTGTCCATAACGTGTTTAGGTGCGCTTTTTGTACTTGTGTTCATAACGTGTTTAGTGTGTTTTGTACTAGTGTTGTCATAACATGTTTAGTGTGTTTTTTGTACTAGTGTTTGTCATAACGTGTTTTAGTGTGTTTTATGTACTAGTGTTTGTCATAACGTGTTAGGTGTTATTTGGACTAGTGTTTGTCATAACGATGTTTTAGTGTGTTTGTACTGAGTGTTTGTCATAACGTGTTTAGTGTGTTTTGTACTAGTGTTTGTCATAAACGTGTTTTAGGTGTGTTTTTTGTACTAGTGTTTGTCATAACGTGTTTTAGTGTGTTTTTGTACTAGTGTTATATGATCATAACGTGATATCTTAGTGTGTTTTTGTACTAGTGTTTTGTCATAACGTGTTGTGTGTGTGTTTTTGTAACTAGTGTTTGTCATAACGTGTTTAGTGTGTTTTTTGTGTACTAGTGTTTGTCATAACGTGTTTAGTGTGTGTTTTTGTACTAGTGTTTGTCATAACGTGTTATTTGTGTGTTTTGTACTAGTGTTTGTCATAACGTGTTAGTAGTGTGTTTTGTAACTAGTGTTTGTCATAACGTGTTTAGTGTTGTTTTTTGTACTAGTGTTTGTCATAACATGTGTTTAGTGTGTTTTTGTAACTAGTGTGTTGGTCATTAACGGTTGTTTAGTGTGTTTTATGTACTAGTGTTTTGTCATAACGTGGTCTTTAGTGTGTTTTTGTACTAGTGTGTTGTCATAACCGATGTTTTAGTGTTGTTTTTGTACTAGTGTTTGTCATATACACGTTAGTGGTTAGTGTGTTGATGTACTAGTGTTTGTCATAACGTGTTTAGTGTTGTTTTGTACTATTGTTTTTCATAACGTGTATATGTGTTTTTCTACGTGTTTGTTCATAGCCACGTGTTAACTTGTTTTTGTACTAGTGTTTGTCATATAACGTGTTTAGTGTGTTTGTCCTGTACTAGTGTTTTGTCATAAACGCTTGTTTTAGTGTGTTTTTTGCTATAGTGTTTGTTCAAACGTGTTTAGTGATGTTTTTACTGTTGTTTGTCATAACGTGTTTAGTGTGTTGTTTTATCTAGTGTTGTCATAACCTGTTGTAATATAGTGTGTTTTTGTGTACTAAGTGATTGTGTCATAACGTGTTTAGGTGGATTGTTTTTGTAGCTAAGTGTTAGTCATAACGTGTTTAGTGTGTTTTTCGTACTAGTGTTTGTTCATAACGTGTTTTAGTGTGTTTTTGTACTAGTGTTTGTCATAACGTGTTTTAGTGTGTTTTTGTACTAGTGTTTGTCATAACGTGTTAGTGTGTTGTTTTTTACTAGTGTTTGTTCATAACGTGTTTTATTGTGTTTTTGTACTAGTGTTTTGTCATAACTGTGTTTTGTGTGTTTTCATGTACTTAGTGGTGTTTTTAGGTCATAAACGTGTTTAGTGTTTTGTTTTTGTACTAGTGTAGTTTGTCATACGTGTTTAGTGTTGTTTTTGTACTAGTGTTTGTTTTCATTAACATGTTTTTAGTGGTTTTTGTACTAGTGTTTGGTTCAATAACGTGGTTTAGTGTGTTTTTGTACTAGTGTTTGTCATAACGTGTTTAGTGTGTTTTTGTACTAGTGTTTGTCATAACATGTTTAGTGTGTTTTTGTACTAGTGTTTGTCATAACGTGTTTAGTGTGTTTTTGTACTAGTGTTTGTCATAACGTGTTTAGTGTGTTTTTGTACTAGTGTTTGTCATAACGTGTTTAGTGTGTTTTTGTACTAGTGTTTGTCATAACGTGTTTAGTGTGTTTTTGTACTAGTGTTTGTCATAACGTGTTTAGTGTGTTTTTGTACTAGTGTTTGTCATAACGTGTTTAGTGAGTGTTTTTGTACTAGTGTTTGTCATAACGTGTTTAGTGTGTTTTGTCGTAACTAGTGGTTTTGGTCCTAATATTTTGTGTTTGTCATAAGTGTTTAGTGTGTTTTGTACTAGTGTTTGTCATAACGTGTTTTAGTGTGTTTTTGTACTAGTGTTGTCATAACGATGTTTAGTGTGTTTTTGTAACTAGTGTTTGTCATAACTGTGTTAGTTGTGTTTGTACTAGTGTTTGTCATAACGTGTTCAGTGTGGTTTTGTACTAGTGTTTGTGCATCAATAACGTGTTAGGTGTGTTTTGTTACTAGTGGTTTGTCATAACGTGTTTTAGTGTGTTTTTTGTACTAGTGTTTGTCATAACGTTTTAGTGAGTTTTTGTACTAGTGTTGTCATAACGTGTTTAGTGTTTTTGTACGTGGTTTGTCATAACGTGTTTAAGTGTGTTTTGTACTAGTGTTGTGGTCATAACGTGGTTTAGTGTGTTTTTGTACTAGTGTTTGTCATAACGTGTTTTAGTGTGTTTTTGTACTAGTGTTTGTCATAAACGTGTTTAAGTGTGTTTTTGTACTAGTGGTTTCATAACGTGTTTAGTGTGTTTTTGTAACTAGTGTTTGTCATCAACGTGTTTAGTGTCTGTTTTTGTACTAGTGGTTTGTCATAACGTGTTTTAGTGTGTTTTGTGGCCTACTAGTGTTTGTCATAACCGTGTTTAGTGTTTTTTGTTACTTAGTTGTTGTTCATAACGTGTTTAGTGTGTTTTGTACTATGTGTTGTGCATAAGTGTTTAGTGTGTTTTTGTACTAGTGTTTGTCATAACGTGTTTAGTGTGTTTTTGTACTAGTGTTTGTCATAACGTGTTTAGTGTGTTTTTGTACTAGTGTTTGTCATAACGTGTTTAGTGTGTTTTTGTACTAGTGTTTGTCATAACGTGTTTAGTGTGTTTTTGTACTAGTGTTTGTCATAACGTGTTTAGTGTGTTTTTGTACTAGTGTTTGTCATAACGTGTTTAGTGTGTTTTTGTACTAGTGTTTGTCATAACGTGTTTAGTGTGTTTTTGTAACTAGTGTTTGTCATAACGTGTTTTGTGTGTTTTTGTAACTAGTGTTTGTCATAACAGTGTTTAGTGTTTTTTTGTACTAGGTGTGTCATAACTGTTCGCTGTGGTTTTTTGCTACTAGTGGTTTGTGCATAACATGTTTAGTGTGTTTTTGTACTAGTGTTTGTTCATAAGTGTTTAAGTGTGTTTTTTGTAACTAGGTTGTCATAAACGCTGTTTTAGTGTGTTTTTGTACTAGTGTTTGTCATAACGTGTTTAGTGTGTTTTTGTACTAGTGTTGGTCATAACGTGTTTAGTGTTGTTTTTGTACTGTGTTTGTCTAAACGATGTTTAGTGTGTTTTTTGTACTAGTGTGTCATACGTTGGTAGTGTGTTTTTGTACGTGTTTGTCATAACACTGTTTAGTGTGTTTTTGTACTAGTGTTTGTCAAACGCATTTTACAGTGTGTTTTGTACGTAGTGTTGTACATAACGTGTTTAGGTCATGTTTTTACTAGTTGTTGTCATAACGGGTTTAGTGTGTTTTTGTACTAGTGTTTGTCATAACGTGTTTAGTGTGTTTTTGTACTAGTGTTTGTCATAACGTGTTTAGTGTGTTTTTGTACTAGTGTTTGTCATAACGTGTTTAGTGTGTTTTTGTACTAGTGTTTGTCATAACGTGTTTAGTGTGTTTTTGTACTAGTGTTTGTCATAACGTGTTTAGTGTGTTTTTGTACTAGTGTTTGTCATAACGTGTTTAGTGTGTTTTTGTACTAGTGTTTGTCATAACGTGTTTAGTGAGTTTTTGTACTAGTGTTTGTCATAACGTGTTTAGTGTGTTTTTGTACTAGTGTTTGTCATAACGTGTTTAGTGTGTTTTTGTACTAGTGTTTGTCATAACGTGTTTAGTGTGTTTTTGTACTAGTGTTTGTCATAACGTGTTTAGTGTGTTTTTGTACTAGTGTTTGTCATAACGTGTTTAGTGTGTTTTTTTACTGTAGTGGTGTCCATAACGTGTTTTGTGGTGTGTTTGCTACTAGTGTTTGTCATAACGTGTTTAGTGTGTGTTTGTACTAGTGTTTGTCATAAGCTGTTTAGTGTGTTTTGGTACTTGTGTTTGCTTTTTCATAACGTGTTTTAGTGTGTTTTTTACTAGTGTTTGTCATATACGTGTTTGTGTGTTTTTGTACTATTGTTTGTAGACACGTGGTTCGTGTGTTTTTGTACTAGTGTTTGTCATAACATGTTTAGTGTTTTTGTGTACTAGTGTTTGTCATAACGTGTTTCATGCGTTTTTGTACTAGTGTTTTGTCATAACGTGATTTGTGTTGTTTTTTGTACTTGTGTTTGGTCATTAACGTGTTTAGTGTGTTTTTTTTGTACTAGTGTTTGTGTCATAACATGTTTAGTGTTTTTTTTGTTACTAGTGTTTTTCATCACGTTTTTCGTGTGTTTTTTGTACTAGTTTTGTCATAACGTGTTTAGTGTGTGTTTTTGTACTAGTGTTTGTCATAACGTGTTTAGTGTGTTTTTGTACTAGTGTTTGTCATAACGTGTTTGAGTGTGTTTTTTGTACTACGTGTTTGTCATAACGTGTTTAGTGTGTTTTTGTACTAGTGTTTGTCATAACGTGTTTAGTGTGTTTTTGTACTAGTGTTTGTCATAACGTGTTTAGTGTGTTTTTGTACTAGTGTTTGTCATAACGTGTTTAGTGTGTTTTTGTACTAGTGTTTGTCATAACGTGTTTAGTGTGTTTTTGTACTAGTGTTTGTCATAACGTGTTTAGTGTGTTTTTGTACTAGTGTTTGTCATAACATGTTTAGTGTGTTTTTGTACTAGTGTTTGTCATAACGTGTTTCGTGTGTTTTTGTACTAGTGTTTGTCATAACGTGTTTAGTGTGTTTTTGTACTAGTGTTTGTCATAACGTGTTTAGTGTGTTTTTGTACTAGTGTTTGTCATAACGTGTTTAGTGTGTTTTTGTACTAGTGTTTGTCATAACGTGTTTAGTGTGTTTTTGTACTAGTGTTTGTCATAACGTGTTTAGTGTGTTTTTGTACTAGTGTTTGTCATAACGTGTTTGTGTGTTTTTGTACTATTGTTTGTCATAACGTGTTTAGTGTGTTTTTGTACTAGTGTTTGTCATAACGTGTTTAGTGTGTTTTTGTACTAGTGTTTGTCATAACATGTTTAGTGTGTTTTTGTACTAGTGTTTGTCATAACGTGTTTCGTGTGTTTTTGTACTAGTGTTTGTCATAACGTGTTTAGTGTGTTTTTGTACGTGTTTGTCATAACGTGTTTCGTGTGTTTCTGTTCGAGAGCAGCCAGGACCTCTAGACCAATGGGAGTGAGTCATTTCCTCCAGGTGAACCAATGAGAACATCTCTGGAAATAGCAAGTGATTATTACATTTACATTTAGGGCATTTAGCAGACGCTTTTATCCAAAGCGACTTCCACACACACACACTCACACACACACACACACACACACTGTGCGTGTCCTTCAGGGGACCTTTGACCGTGTGTTGATGGATGATCAGAAGCATCATGGCCGCCGGTCGCCCTGGCAACAACCCCCTAACCCCCTCAAGCTGGCACCTAACCGCCAATCAAAGAGAGAAGAGATGGGCGTCGGCCAGAGACCCCCCCCGGTGTGGCCATGTTGAGAAACAGATGTCATGTGATCCATGGATTTACCTGGAGCGAGAGAGAGAGAGAGAGAGAGAGAGAGAGAGAGAGAGAGAGAGAGAGAGAGAGAGAGAGAGAGAGAGAGAGAGAGAGAGAGAGAGAGAGAGAGAGAGAGAGCGAGAGAGACAGAGAGAGAGAGAGAGAGAGAGGGAGAGGGAGAGGGAGAGGGAGAGGGAGAGAGAGAGAGAGAGAGAGAGAGAGAGAGAGAGAGAGAGAGAGAGAGAGGGAGAGGGAGAGGGAGAGAGAGAGAGAGAGAGAGAGAGAGAGAGAGAGAGAGAGAGAGAGTCCTCTGGGTCATATAACAGAGTCTCCTCTCCTGTTCCGCCTTCAAACAATCCAGTTAACTTTTTCAGTGAAGTCTTTCACCCAATCAGCAGGTCAGGGTTTGAATCCTGCCCGGCCGAAGACCCCAGGCCTGCACCTGCCTCCGGGCGCCATGGCAACCAGGACAGACCATAATACGAGGCCGTCTTGGGTTTCCTGGCTGCTATAAAGACGTCTTTGTTGTGGCGGTAGATTCCCTCCCTAACCCCTCCCTAACCCCCAACTCCAAACCCCTAACCCCTAACCACAGACCATAACCATTACTAGACTAACGCTGGTATCCATTTGGACGGTACGCTGGTGCAGTATGTTAGGGTCAGGGTCAGGGCCAGGGCCAGAGTCAGGGTCAGGGTCAGGGTCAGGGTCAGGGCCAGAGTCAGGGTCAGGGTCAGGGTCAGGGTCAGGGTCAGGGTCAGGGTCAGGGTCAGGGTTAGGGTCAGGGTCAGGGTCAGGGTCAGGGTCAGGGTCAGGGGTCAGGGTCAGGGTCAGGGTCAGGGTCAGGGTCAGGGTCAGGGTCAGGGTCAGGGTCAGGGTCAGGGTCAGGGTCAGGGTCAGGGTCAGGGTCAGGGTCAGGGTCAGGGTCAGGGTCAGGGTCAGGGTTAGGGTCAGGGTCAGGGTTAGGGTTAGGGTTAGCGTATGTTCTTTCTTGCGGTGTTTGGGGGGGCACGTCACCCTTTGGTTGTAGTATATTCCCCGTTTCTCATTGGCTAGTCTTTGTTATTGTTAGCTACATTAGCATCTTTAGCAAACCAGCTCGAAAACAAACGACACAACTTTACATTGTGTTGCTCGCACAGCAAGACGTGCAATGCATAAATTGGTGACAGTAGCAATGTAATTAAGTGTTTAAAAGCATTTAAAATCTACATTAAAATGACCAATGGGATACAAATACAAACAAACTGAATCTCTTTATGGGCGCAGCCCTTTTTGTTGACGAGTAGTACGTTGGGCCTCGCTGAACTCGCTTTGCTTACAAAACGACGAGGAACTACGAGCAAACGGGGGCGCGGCTCAGTGAAATGCCACAAGAAAGCTGGGAGATTTGTGACTTACAACTTGCACGTACCAACGTACCATGCAAATGGATTACAACATAATTACTAGACTAATTAGCCTTGACATCTAACATCTACACATCAGAACACTGTTACTGTAATAGCAGCACTAGCTCGGTGCTAGCGTAGCGTCAGCCCAGGAGGCGCGTTGTAAAACATCACATGAGTAAAGTCGTAGCTTCTGCTCAAACGCTAACATGGAGGGTAAGAGAGAGGGGGAGAGATGGGGGAGAGATGGGGGAGGGAGGGAGGGAGGGAGGGAGGGAGAGAGGGAGGGAGAGAGGGAGGGAGAGAGATCGGGGAGAGATTGGGGAGAGGGGGAGAGAGGGAGGGAGGGGGAGGGAGGAGGGGGGAGGGAGGGAGGGAGGGAGCGGCCCTGGCAGCAGCCTCTGGGGGCCCGGGGCCTCAGAGCCTCCGCCACCAGGTGACACCACCACCTGTTCGGCAGTGCTACAGAACAGCCGCCCCCCTGGTTAGCATGTAGCTAACGGCGGCGGTGGCACGGTGACAGGCTGATCAGGGTGGTTAACGGAGCTGAACCCCGCCGGGTCTCTGCGGCTCACCGCGGCGCTGCCCTCGTTAATAACGCCCTCAGTCAGCCTGCTGAGCCGCGCAGTTCCCTCGCAGCACTGAGAGCTCTCGTTAGCGGCCCCCATCAGCGGCTACCGTTAACAGCTAACGTTAGCCACTACCGTTAGCCGCTACCGTTAGCCGCTACATTAGCCACTACCATTAGCCGCTACCGTTGGAGCACCATTATCGATACACTACTGCTATAATAAACAACATTACACTTGGACCTGCCCAGTAGCAGACTGGGTTTAGCGAGGAGGATGGTGAAGAGGAGGAGGAGGAAGAGGAGGAGGAGGAGGAGGAGGAGGAGGATAGTGAAGAGGAGGAGGAGGAGGAGGAGGAGGGGGAGGAGGATAGTGAAGAGGAGGAGAATTATTAATATTATCATAGAGTTTGTAAAAGGACAACTGAAGGCTGTGCTGTATATAATAAATTATTATAATACAACGTAACTTAGTATAATGTAGGCAACACAATGTGAAGGGAATTCATAATTCATGACGGGGCCGTGGTCCTACAGGAAGTGTTTGTGGCAGACAACAGATTCACATCAGGAGGGGGATTATCTTACATTAGAATTATGACTCATCTTCAGCACCATTTCCATAACAGCTTCTTAAAGTCAGAGCTGCGGGCTGGTCTCTGACCCGGATCACACCGCCGGCCTGCAACTATAGTGCTCACCCTAACCAGTGGCCTCTCAGAGCGCTTTACGACCCTGCCTCACATTCACACATTCATTCACTCATTCATTCACTCATTCATTCACTCATTCATTCACTCATTCATTCACTCATTCATTCACTCATTCACACTGAGGGGCAGTCAGGGTGGGGTGTCTCTCTCAGGGACACCTCCACCCTCAGCTAGGAGGAGCGGGGATCGAACCAGCAACCTTCAGGTTACCAGACGACCCGCTCTGCCTCCTGAGACACAGGCCGCCGACAGAAGGAGATGTTTGGTAACTAAGATATGAAGGCTGGAAGGGAGGGTAGTAGGTAGATAGGTAGCAGGTTAGGAGGGTAGGTTAGGAGGGTAGGTTAGGAGGGTAGGTTAGGAGGGTAGGTTAGGAGGGTAGGTTAGGAGGGTAGGTTAGGAGGGTAGGTTAGGAGGGTAGGTTAGGAGGGTAGGTTAGGAGGGTAGGTTAGGAGGGTAGGTTAGGAGGGTAGGTTAGGAGGGTAGGTTAGGAGGGTAGGCTGTTAGGAGGGTAGGCTAGGAGGGTAGGTTAGGAGGGTAGGTTAGGAGGGTAGGTTAGGAGGGTAGGTTAGGAGGGTAGGCTAGGAGGGTAGGTTAGGAGGGTAGGTTAGGAGGGTAGGTTAGGAGGGTAGGTTAGGAGGGTAGGTTAGGAGGGTAGGTTAGGAGGGTAGGTCGGACTGCTACAGACGCAGAGAGTGAAGCGGAGGACTGCAGCGGCCAGAGGAGCTCCTGATAATTAAACCAGTAACAGATTAAATTAACAAACACATTAACATAACTCCTCTAGAGTCTAGCCAGGCCCTGAGCAACGCTCGCCCGCTCTCTCTCTCTCTCTCTCTCTCTCTCTCTCTCTCTCTCTCTCTCTCTCTCTCTCTCTCTCTCTCTCTCTCTCTCTCTCTCTCTCTCTCTCTCTCTCTCTCTCTCTCTCTCTCTCTCTCTCTCTCTCTCTCTCTCTCTCTCTCTCAGCCCAGCAGCCTGTCAGTCAGTCAGTCTATTTGTCAGCCTGTCAGTCCGCATCAGTCTGAGTTGCCTTGACGACGGGCAGTGATGCGCAGGCAGCGTCACCCGCGGTTACGACGGCCATTTTAATATGTAAAGCAGGGTGTCAGAGCTGCGGGGGTGGGGGGGGTCAGCTAGCCTCTATGCTAATCTGACATTTACCAGCTCATTTACATAGTGACACGCTAATCACACACACACCCACACACACACTGCATCAAACACACACACTGTTACGACCCAAGTCATTAGCCGTAACACACACCCTGCATCAAAAAGACATACACACACACACTGCATCAAACACACACACTGCATCAAACATACACAGACAAACACACACACAGACACACACTCTGCATGAGTGAATGGCTGAAACTGAGGTTTAGAGAGTTAAACTGTTTATAAAATAGAGGACATCGCCGTGGTTACACTGTAGAGGACATCGCCGTGGTTACACTGTAGAGGCCATCGCCGTGGTTACACTGTAGAGGCCATCGCCGTGGTTACACTGTAGAGGACATCGCCGTGGTTACACTGTAGAGGCCATCGCCGTGGTTACACTGTAGAGGCCATCGCCGTGGTTACACTGTAGAGGCCATCGCCGTGGTTACACTGTAGAGGCCATCGCCGTGGTTACACTGTAGAGGCCATCGCCGTGGTTACACTGTAGAGGCCATCGCCGTGGTTACACTGTAGAGGCCATCGCCGTGGTTACACTGTAGAGGCCATCGCCGTGGTTACACTGTAGAGGACATCGCCGTGGTTACACTGTAGAGGCCATCGCCGTGGTTACACTGTAGAGGCCATCGCCGTGGTTACACTGTAGAGGCCATCGCCGTGGTTACACTGTAGAGGCCATCGCCGTGGTTACACTGTAGAGGACATCGCCGTGGTTACACTGTAGAGGACATCGCCGTGGTTACACTGTAGAGGCCATCGCCGTGGTTACACTGTAGAGGCCATCGCCGTGGTTACACTGTAGAGGCCATCGCTGTGGTTACACTGGAGAGGACATCATCATGGTTACACTGTAGGCAACAGTGAATCCTTGAATTTAAATGAGAGAAAAGCTCAAGGAAGTTCCAGAGGTCCCTAACCCTAACGCAGTGCCCTGCTCCGGCCTGCCCTGTGTGTCCTAGCGTGGCGTAGCCTAGCCTAGCGTAGCATCTGAAACTCACATCCAATATTTAGCGCAGTGTAGCATAGTCTAGGTTCTCACGCCCAGACTCTGTCTGTGGACGTGTTCTAACACCTCCTTATAATCACCACACACACACACACACACACACACACACACACACACACACACACACACACACACACACACACACACACACACACACACACACACACACACACACACACACACACACACACACACACACACTGTGGGAGAGCCAACACCAGGACCGGTCTGCCAAGACCTGGCTGACGCCCCCCCAACACGGCGCATGCCAAAGTGCAGTGTGTGTGTGTGTGTGTGTGTGTGTGTGTGTGTGTGTGTGTGTGTGTGTGTGTGTGTGTGTGTGTGTGTGTGTGTGTGTGTGTGTGTGTGTGTGTGTGTTTGTGTGTGTGTGTGTATCGATAGATCTCTCATTCTCCACCCCTGTCACTTGGTCGGTGGCTTTATCGCCCATATACAACATAATAAATACATTAGACTATAGAATATAATATATATTAGACTGTATCATTTTATATAATATGGATAATAATATCAAATAAATATCGTATATTAGAATATAGATGATAGAATATCCACTATATTGGACTAGAATATAATAGCATACATTACATCAATCGAATGAGATTAGAGTTAGAATATAGAATCTAATGATTATATTAAAATGTAGAATATTATATATAATAATACATATTGAACTATGGAATATAACATGGAATAATATATTACATTATAATATAGAATAATGTAGAATATATAAAAGCCTATTGAATATAATACACATAACATAAGATATAGAATATATATTCGGAAGATAGAATCGAATAATTATAATCTAATCTAGAGCATAATACGTTTATATAAGGACATGAGGAGGCAGGACATGAGGAAACAGGACATAAGGACCCATAGTAGTGACCAGGAGCTCGGACCCAGGAGCTCGGACCCGCGCCAACTCCCCTCCACACTCGGCTGCTAATGCGAAGCTACCGTTAGCGCTGCTGCTTCACTGAGCCCCGGCACGCTAGCTTAGCCTAGCCCTGTCAGTAGCCCGCGGAGCGCTCCGCCCCGGCCGCCCTGTCCGCACGCTGCGGCGGCCCACGCAGCGGCCGAACCCCCGGGACCCGCGGAGACACGGGTCCTGTCAAAAGCCTTCAGAGGGTCCGTGGTGAAGCGTCCGTAACTCTAACGTGACCTGACTGGGAGAACGCTGCTCACAAGCTGTCACTCTCTGGGCTCACTGATGAGAGGACGCGCTGAAGTTCACGCGTGAAAACACACACTTAGTTCATGATGCGGAGTGGTCGGTGGAAGCAGCCATGCGGGTTATCCGTTCATCACGGAGAACGGCTCTCGTTCCTAACCCGTTCTTTAACCCCTCCCTAACCAGTTCTTTAACCCGTTTTTGACTGCTCACTCACCCCGATGTTGGAGATAAAGTCTGATGTAACTTTGAGGAGGAGGGGGAGGAGGAGGAGGAGGGAGAGGGAGGAGGGAGGAGGAGGAGGAAGAGGAGGAGGAGGGAAAGGGAGGAGGAGGAGGAGCAGGGAGGAGGAGGAGGAGGGGGTCTATAGGGAGGAGGAGGAGGAGGAGGAGGAGAGGGTCTATAGGGAAGAGGAGGAGGAGGAGAAGGAGAAGAAGAGGAGGAGGAGAAGAAGAAGAGGAGGAGGAGGAGAAGAAGAGGAGGAGAAGAAGAGAAGGAGGAGGAGAAGAAGAGGAGGAGAAGAAGAAGAGGAGAAGAAGAGGAGGAGGAGTGAAGGGGGAGGAGGAGCAGGTCCATTTTAGGCAGATAGCGCTGGTTAGCGATAGCATCGTATCTTCCAGGGGTTCTTGGCCTTTTCACGGCTGAAGGAGCCGGACCAGTCCACCTCATTCTGCTTCAAACACAACTCATTTACATAAACACGACTCATTTACATAAACACGACTCATTTACATAATCAGGATCAGCCTTCTCCTTTACCTCCTCCCCCAAGACCATAAGATCCCCATAACAGACCATAATACCACCACAACAGACCATAATGCCACCACAACAGACCATAAGACCACCACAACAGACCATAATACCACCACTACAGACCATAATACCACCACAACAGACCATAATACCACCACAACAGACCATAATACCACCACAACAGACCATAATACCACCACAACAGACCATAATACCACCACAACAGACCATAATACCACCACAACAGACCATAAATACCACCACTACAGACACCATAATACCACCAACAGCAGACCATAATACCACCACAGCAGACCATAATATCACCACAACAGACCAAACAGACCATACCAATACCACCACAACAGACCATAATACCACCACTAACAGACCATAATACCACCACAACAGACCATAATACCACCACAACAGACCATAATACCACCACAACAGACCATAATACCACCACAACAGACCATAATACCACCACAACAGACCATAATACCACCACAACAGACCATAATACCACCACAACAGACCATAATACCACCACAACAGACCATAATACCACCACTACAGACCATAATACCACCACAACAGACCATAATACCACCACAACAAACCATTTAATACCACAACAGACCATAATACCACCACAACAGACCATAATACCACCACAACAGACCATAATATTCATCTCGTTAAAGTAATTTGTGTCCCTGTTAAGTGAGGCTGTTTTAACCTCACAGGGTCAGAGGAGTGTGTGTGTGTGTGTGTGTGTGTGTGTGTGTGTGTGTGTGTGTGTGTGTGTGTGTGTGTTGTGTGTGTGTGTGTGTGTGTGTGTGTATGTGCGTTGTGTGTGTTGTCAGTGTGTATGTGTGTGTGTGTGCGTGTGTGTGTGCATGTGTATGTGTGTGTGTGCGTGCATGTGTATGTGTGTGTGTATGTGTGTGTGTGTGTGTGTATGTGCGTGTGTGTGTGTGTATGTGCGTGTGTGTGTGTGTGTGTGAGTGATGGTAGGGGACCTCCAAAGATATTTCCTGTCTTTGGAGGAAAAGCTGTTTTCCCAATCTAGCCCCCTACAGGACCCCCCCTCTCTCTCGCTCTCTCTCTCTCTCTCCCCCCCCTCTCTCTCTCTCTCTCTCTCTCCCCCCCCTCTCTCTCTCTCTCTCTCTCTCTCTCTCTCTCTCTCTCTCTCTCTCTCTCTCTGCTCTCTCTCTGGTCTCTCTCTCTCTCTCTCTTCTCTCTCTCTCTCTCTCTCTCTCTCTCTCTCTCTCTCTCTCTCTGCTGTTAGGTGAGAGGCTGAAGTAGTTTTACTTTGTGTGGTTTGTGTGAGACAGTGTGTGAGACAGTGTGTGTGTCGGTGGGACAGAATTTGTGTCGGTGAGACGGTGTGAGAGACAGTGTGTGAGACAGTGTTAGACAGTCTGTGTAATTCTTTTGAGCATGCTCAGATGGTGAAGACACAACTAGAAGAACATCTTTAAAAGGTAGGATCACACACACAAACACACACACACACACACACACACACACACACACACACACACACACACACACACACACACACACACACACACACACACACGTACACACACAGACAATCACACAAACACACACACACACACACACACACACACACAACACACACACACACACACACACACACACACACACACACACACACACACACACACACACACACACACACACACACACACACACACACACATACAGAGGCGTGAGAGGCTAGCCGTGCGGGCTAACAGTGAGGCTATTGTGTGTTATACTAGCTAGCATCGGTGCTAGCTAAGCACTGTAGCATGAGGGCTAGCGGTTTCCTCTGGTGTGCTGCTTCAGCTCTGAGCTGTTGCACAGCTGTTAGCACTGCTAGCTCAGCAGCTAGCCAGCAGCTAGCCCTCTGCGGCGGCCGGCTGTAGACTGGAGTGTGTCAGGCAGCGGTGGAATCTCCAGGTTCTCCAGGTTCCTCACACTCATCAAAGGGTCTCCATAGCGATCTCCACAACATCTCAGACCTCAGGAGAACGTGACTGTGCTGAGGTCCCTCATCACAGGGGGCCTCAGTGGGCTCCACAGGAAGTGCAGCCTCTTCATCGTGGGGGCCCCGGAGCCGGTGGGGCGGTTTATTGACCCCTTAGAGACCTCTGACCTGGAAGTCCCACACTGGCTCCACTGGTCACACAAGCCCCGCCTCCACTCACACGCACACACGCACACACACGCACACCCCTCCTCCACTCCAACAGACGCACGCACACGCAAACACACACGCCTAATGCAAGCAAGCACTCACACACACACACACACACACACACACACACACACGCACACACACGCACACCCCTCCTCCACTCAAACAGACGCACGCACGCACACGCAAACAAACACACACACACACACACACACACCATATGCAGGGCTCTAGGGTAGTAGCCGGTAGCAGTTAGCCGTTCTAATGTTCTAACTAACCATTTGAAATGGTTAGTTAGATCCTAGGATAGAAGCCCATTCTCCTGTCAGTCCCTCCCCACTCACCCTGGACTGGCGCAGGTGCTGCGGTCCACCACTCCCCCCGCTGCAGTGCTGAGATGACGGGCGGACTGCTGCTCTGCTGGGTGCTGCTGGTGGCCGGGGGCCACGCCCTGGGGTCTGGCTGCTTCCTGGACGTGGTGAGAGGGCGCTGGGCCTTCCTCTCCCCCGCAGCCCTCAACACCAGGGTGGAGGAGGCAGAGGACTGCAAGGTGGAGGTGGTGACCAACGAACCAATAACACAGAGGGTTGGAAGACTCTCTCCTCAGGTAGAGACCACGCCCCTTAAGACACCTGGACAGATATCACAGGTAGAGACCACGCCCCTTAAGACACCTGGACAGATATCACAGGTAGAGACCACGCCCCTTATAACACCTGGACAGATAACACAGGTAGAGACCACGCCCCTTATTACACCTGGACAGATAACACAGGTAGAGACCACGCCCCTTATCACACCTGGACAGATATCACAGGTAGAGACCACGCCCCTTATTACACCTGGACAGATAACACAGGTAGAGACCACGCCCCTCATATCAACACCTGGACAGGACATATCACAGGTAGAGACCACGCCCCTTATAACACAGCACTGGTAGAGACCACGCCCCTTATGACACCTGGACAGATATCACAGGTAGAGACCACGCCCCTTATAACACCTGGACAGATAACACAGGTAGAGACCACGCCCCTTATTACACCTGGACAGATAACACAGGTAGAGACCACGCCCCTTATCACACCTGGACAGATATCACAGGTAGAGACCACGCCCCTTAACACACCTGGACAGATATCACAGGTAGAGACCACGCCCCTTAACACACCTGGACAGATATCACAGGTAGAGACCACGCCCCTTATCACACCTGGACAGATATCACAGGTAGAGACCACGCCCCTTAACGCACCTGGACAGGTATATATATGGATTGGTCTGGTCTGGTCTGGTCCGGTCCGGTCTGGTCCGGTCCGGTCCGGCCCGGTCCGGTCCGGTCCGGTCTGGTCTGGTCCGATCCGGTCTGGTTTTGCAGGTGTTTGATTGCAGCTTCCAGGAGGAGGAGGTGAAGTACGTCCACAACGGGAGTCCTCTCCTGGACCAGGACTCTGTGAAACTCAGAGTCTACAGGTGAGACACACACACACACACACACACACACACACACACACACACACACACACACACACACACACACACACACACACACATACCAAGTACACACACACACACACACACACACACATACATCACACACACGTACACACACACACACACACACACACACACACACACACACACACACACACACACACACACACACACACACACACACATACATATGAAGATTGTTTCTTCTACTGCTAGTAGTAATAAGTGAGGTTCTAGTCGTATGGCTCATGGTGAATGAGTGAGTGGTGACTGAGTGAGGATACTGTACCAGCAGTATGGCTCATGGTGAATGAGTGAGTGGTGACTGAGTGAGGATACTGTACCAGCCGTATGGCTCATGGTGAATGAGTGAGTGGTGACTGAGTGAGGTTCTCCTCAGGTTCTCGGCCTCGTCCACGGTGCTGCGGACCCTGGTCCTGACGGTCAGGGTCCTGGAGGGGGGGTCCAGTCTTGTCCAGCTAGGCTCCGCCCCCCTGGTGGTCCTGGGGTTCTACGGATGGTCCGAGCCAATCAACAGCTCCGTCCTGTCCATCACCCCCCCCGGGGGCATGGCCTGCTCAGTGCGCCTGATGACATCACAGCTGCCTTCCGCGGGCCGGCTGGTCCTGGGGGAGGAGTCCTGGAAGGGGGAGGAGTCCTGGAAGGGGGAGGAGTCCTGGAAGGGGGAGGAGTCCTGGCAGGAGAAGGGTGACCAATGTTCTCCTATATCATATAGTTATAATAAGTACTATATCCTCCTCCTATATCATATAGTTATAATAAGTACTATATCCTCCTCCTATATCATATAGTTATAATAAGTACTATATCCTCCTCCTATATCATATAGTTATAATAAGTACTATATCCTCCTCCTATATCATATAGTTATAATAAGTACTATATCCTCCTCCTATATCATATAGTTATAATAAGTACTATATCCTCCTCCTATATCATATAGTTATAATAAGTACTATATCCTCCTCCTATATCATATAGTTATAATAAGTACTATATCCTCCTTCTATATCATATAGTTATAATAAGTACTATATCCTCCTCCTATATCATATAGTTATAATAAGTACTATATCCTCCTCCTATATCATATAGTTATAATAAGTACTATATCCTCCTCCTATATCATATAGTTATAATAAGTACTATATCCTCCTCCTATATCATATAGTTATAATAAGTACTATATCCTCCTTCTATATCACATAGTTATATTTAATACTATATACCCGCTCCTATATCATATAGTTATAATAAGTACTATATCCTCCTTCTATGTCATATAGTTCATACCAGTAGTATATTGGTACATATATTATATATTATGTTATATATTAATGGTGTTATGACCCCCCCTGACCCCCCAGGACCCCCGGGCCGGGAGGTGTCCGAGTGCCCGGGGAACAGGCCCTGCCTGCACCGCCCCCCCGGGCCTCGGGCCCTAACGATGGGCTGCCTGGAGTTCCTGGAGGCGGGACTCCAGTACCAGCACCTCGGCCCCCCCTCCCCCCAGATCGACTACGTTCCCCTGAAGGTGGAGCTCTGGGACCACGTCTCCAGGACCCTGATGGAGGTAACACACCCCTCTGCACCAACACACACCCTCCGCGCTGAGTTACCGTCTGTACTCCGCGCTGAGTTATCGTCTGTACTCCGCGCTGAGTTACCGTCTGTACTCCGCGCTGAGTTACCGTCTGTACTCCGCGCTGAGTTACCGTCTGTACTCCGCGCTGAGTTACCGTCTGTACTTTAGGGTGAGTTACCGTCTGTACTCCGCGCTGAGTGACCGTCTGTACTTTAGGGTGAGTTACCGTCTGTACTTTAGGGTGAGTTACCGTCTGTACTGTAGGGTGAGTTACCGTCTGTACTTTAGGGTGAGTTACCGTCTGTACTCCATGGTGAGTAACCGTCTGTACTGTAGGGTGAGTTACCGTCTGTTCTTGCGGCCCCCAGGCGGAGGCGGTCTGGGTCCCGGTCCTGGTCAAGGGAGCTCTGCAGAACCAGCCCCCCCAGGCGTCCTTCATGGCCTCCTTCCTCCTGGAGGTGGACCAGTTCATCCTGACCCCTCTGACCACGGCCGCGCTGGACGCCACGGACCCCGACGGCCCCCAGAGCGGGCTGCTCTTCAACGTGACTGCCCCCCCCGCCCAGGGGTACCTGGTCCACCTGGACGACCCGACCCGGGCCGTGAGCTCCTTCAGCTGGGACGACCTGCACCACATGAACATCGCCTTCCAGCCGCCAAGCAGCGGCCACGCCCGTCGACAGAACCTCCAGGTACCGCCTCGTACACGGACCAATGATGAGGAGGAGGATGATGCTGTAGTAACCTTGGATACTAGTCTCCAAATAGTGTCCCAGAACAGAGAAATGGCGTGATGTTGGAATGCTACAGGCTAGAGGTCGGTACGTCGAGTTACCGTCTGTACTTCAGGCAGCCATGATGAACACTGTGTCGTGTTTTGTCGAAACACCTCTGATCTAGATCAGGATTTCTGGATATGATTCCTGGTGATTCCTTGGTTCCAGGCCCTGACTGATGGTTTTTTTTAAGGTGGGGTTTCAGGCCCTGACTGATGGTTCTCTTTAAGGTGGGGTTTCAGGCCCTGACTGATGGTTCTCTTTAAGGTGGGGTTCCAGGCCCTGACTGATGGTTTTCTTTCAAGTGGGGTTCCAGACTCTGACTGATGGTTTTCTTTAAGGTGGGGTTCCAGGCCCTGACTGATGGTTCTTTTTAAGGTGGGGTTCCAGGCCCTGACTGATGGTTCTCTTTAAGGTGGGGTTCTAGGCCCTGACTGATGGTTTTCTTTAAGGTGGGGTTCCAGGTCCTGACTGATGGTTCTCTTTAAGGTGGGGTTCCAGGCCCTGACTGATGGTTTTCTTTCATGTGGGGTTCCAGGCCCTGACTGACGGTTCTTTTTAAGGTGGGGCTCCAGGCCCTGACTGATGGTTCTCTTTAAGGTGGGGTTCCAGGCCCTGACTGATGGTTTTCTTTAAGGTGGGGTTCCAGGTCCTGCCTGATGGTTCTCATTCAGGTGGGGTTCCAGGCCCTGACTGATGGTTCTCTTTAAGGTGGGGCTCCAGGCCCTGACTGATGGTTCTCTTTAAGGTGGGGTTTCAGGCCCTGACTGATGGTTCTCTTTAAGGTGGGGTTTCAGGCCCTGACTGATGGTTCTCTTTAAGGTGGGGTTCCAGGCCCTGACTGATGGTTTTCTTTCAGGTGGGGTTCCAGACTCTGACTGATGGTTTTCTTTAAGGTGGGGTTCCAGGCCCTGACTGATGGTTCTTTTTAAGGTGGGGTTCCAGGCCCTGACTGATGGT
>OLKM01003015.1:16535-21535 GCA_900291075.1 Melanogrammus aeglefinus | reverse complement strand
CCAGCTGTGCTCTGAGCTGCGCCTCCCCCCAGCATGCCGTGGACCACCTGAAGGTGGGCTTCATGCCCCCTGTGGAGGACGTCGGCCCGGACCCCCTGCTGGTCACATTCACCTTCTCCGTCACCGACCTCCAGGGCGGCTCCGTCAGCGGCCTCACCTTCAACATCACCGTCCTCCCGGTGGACGACCGGCCCCCCGAGGTCAGAGGCCCCGTCTGCAGCCCCTCCCCTGGTCCATGACCTCACCTGGTCCGGACAGGTGACCTCACCTGGTCGTGTGACCTCGCCTGGTCCGGTTAGTTGACCAGGTGACCTCACCTGGTCGTGTGACCTCGCCTGGTCCGGTTAGTTGACCAGGTGACCTCACCTGGTCGTGTGACCTCGCCTGGTCCGGTGAGGTCACCTGGTCCGGTCGGGTCACCTGGTCCGGTCAGGTGACCAGGTGACCTAAGGTGACCTCAACTGGTCCGGTCCGGTGATACCAGGTACCAGTTCAGCTGTTCCTCTGCAGGTGTACACCAACCTGCTGCGGGTGGAGGAGGGCGGGGGGGTGTTTGTGACGGAGGAGCACCTCCGGCTGCGTGACGTGGACAGCCGGGAGGAGGCGCTGCGGGTGGAGGTGGAGCAGGAGCCCCTCCACGGCCGGCTGGAGCTCCATGGCCGGGTGCTGCAGCAGAACCAGAGCTTCACCCTGCAGGACCTCCGGGGCCTGAGGCTACGGTAGGAGGACCAGTGGGACCAGGAGGACCAGTGGGACCAGTAGGACCAGTGGGACCAGTGGGACCAGTGGGACCAGTGGGACCAGTAGGACCAGTGGGACCAGTGGGACCAGTAGGACCAGTAGGACCAGTAGGACCAGTAGGACCAGTAGGACCAGTAGGACCAGTGGGACCAGTAGGACCAGGAGGACCAGTAGGACCAGTAGGACCAGTAGGACCAGTAGGACCAGTGGGACCAGTAGGACCAGTGGGACCAGTAGGACCAGTAGGACCAGTGGGACCAGTAGGACCAGTAGGACCAGGAGGACCAGTAGGACCAGTAGGACCAGTAGGACCAGTGGGACCAGTAGGACCAGTAGGACCAGTAGGACCAGTAGGACCAGTGGGACCAGTAGGACCAGTAGGACCAGTAGGACCAGTAGGACCAGTAGGACCAGTAGGACCAGTAGGACCAGTGGGACCAGTAGGACCAGTAGGACCAGTAGGACCAGTAGGACCAGTGGGACCAGTAGGACCAGTGGGACCAGGAGGACCAGTAGGACCAGTGGGACCAGTGGGACCAGTGGGAGCCAGGAGTAAGACCAGTGGGAGCCTGGGGAACCTCCTTAGAGGCCTTGTGTGTTCCTCTGTTCCAGGTACGTCCATGACGACTCCGAGACCAGCGAGGACTCCGCGGTCCTGAGGGCGACGGATGGACACAACAACGCCAGCGTCCGTCTGTCCATCCAGGTGATCCTACAGTGACCTCATGGCAGCCCGCTAGATACACACTGAGCCCACCGTGGAGCAGGGCTGCCCTGGCAGACAGCATCCTCCCTGGTCCTGTCCAGGTGCTCAGGTGGAAGCTCCAGGGATCATTCACCTGGAACACCCTTCACCTTGAATGTGTCCCTCGCGGTCCAGGTGAATGTTTCCCTGGGTGTTCCAGGCGAATGTTCTTGACGTTCCAGGTCAATAGCCCCGTTTACATGAACATTCCTGATCAGATTATATTTCTAATCTGAATAGACCTAATCCCATCATGGGATCCGAATGTACTGTAAATGGCAGTTGCAAAAGTGGTAAGCGATACGTTCGTCTCTTGCGCACACAACTGGATCTGACACATCTGGACCGGCAGGGATATAAGGGACGTCTTATCAGTAGGCTGTTTGGCATTTTCCTGTTTTTGCTTTAAATGTAAACCCAGCAGGAGAGAGCTTTTCTCTGCCTGCTCCTTCAGTTCAGAAGGAGGACAGCCCAGCGACGTCAGTATCTCGTCCAATCTTAACATCGACCCCCCCGATCCTCCACCGCTAACAAGACGTGTTTGGGGGCGTGTGCGCACTGCGCAGCCAAGACGGGAGGGAGAGCGCGCTGCTGCATGCATTTAGTAACCAGGAATGGCGGGAACATTTCAGGATAAGTCGGCAGTCGTTTGTTAAATTATGCGAGCTCATGAAAAATATATAGCCAGAGGAGTTTAGTGTACGAAAACCAATTCCACTGGCAATGACAGTGGAATTGGTGCTGTAAAAGATGGCAGCAGAGCCGAATATAGTCTCATCGCGGATCAGGTCGGGGTAAATAGAAGTCTCTCTAAGTTACAAAGTAGCTAGCAGCACCCAAACCAATCAGAATAATAGAATCAGAATGTATACATGTGGACTATAGCCAGTGGTGGAGTCTATTTGATCTTAGTGGGTATACCGTGATGATTCCCTCCCAGCCTCGTACACACCCGTCCCACCGGTACGTGTACGTGTGTGGCGCTTATGGGGTGTCGCACCCCACTCACCAACACAGGGGTCTACAACCCGCTGATTTAAGAGTATAACGATTATCAACAATCATGGAACGCTGAATAGGTTGATCAGTTTTAATAACAGTATGAACAAATAGAACACAACAATGACAAGTTGTCCTTTGTGTATCTATAGTAGCAATAGCACATGCTAAACAAGGTCAAAATCCACCCAAAAATAATTGAATGAACTGTTCACAACCATGGCTAACCAGTGCATGAGAAGGAGATGAAAGGAGACTAAGGCTTCACTCTTTCAATTGCTCTGATTATAACTTTAACAGTTGTTGTCTAACATACCATACAGTATGAAATTAGCAATACTCTCATTTGCATAGTAATTAACTTCATGAATTTAAATTGTGTATACCAACTGCATGTTGGCTGACATTTACCTAACTTTTTTTCCCCTCCACTCTAACCAAGGATGGCTGTTTTAAAATTCCCTAGCCTGACACCCAGTCCTAAAGGCAGGCCAGGGGTTCTCATCTAAGAGTAACAAAGATTTTGTGCGGCCGGGCCTATAACTAACTAAAACAGTCTAGTTTGCTTTTCATATTGTTAAGTGGAATATTATTGTAGCATGCAGCCTGGGACTCTTTAAGTGTTTGTGTATTTTTTATCGTTGTTTCAACTGTTAACTTTCAATCTGTGAGGGTGTCCAATCACAGCGCGAGAGGGAGGGTCTCGGCCCGCCAGCTAACGTGCAGAGATGCAGGCAGCTCGCTGCTCGTAACAGAGACAGGGCAGAGCGCCACCGCGCAGGGGGGATTTTATGAACGGTGAATGTGGGAGATACCTGCTAAAAGTATTTTATTGCAGTTATACCCAACCGGTATTGGCGAAAAATAAACACTGAAGTAAGTTCTGTCACAAAACGATTGATACGTATCCGTGCACATTTTTAAGTGGGTAAACGAAGATCCTGGAGCGTTCCTAGTGGGTATACGGCGTATACCTGCGTATCACCTACACTACACCCCTGGGTCTAGGGGACTACACCCCTGGGTCTAGGGGACTACACCACCTGGGTCTAGGGGACTACACCCCTGGGTCTAGGGGACTACACCCCTGGGTCTAGGGGACTACACCCCTGGGTCTAGGGGACTACACCCCTGGGTCTAGGGGACTACACCCCTGGGTCTAGGGGACTACATCAGCTTTTCTAACCCAACTGAAATTCTGATACGATCAGAGAAGTGTCCCTTTAAACCCTGCTAATGTTTCCCAGGTGTTCCAGGTGAATGATTCCCTGGCTGTGTTCCAGGTGGTCCCGGTGAACGACGAGCCCCCCCAGCTGAGCCCGGGTCTGCGGGGGGAGCTGCGGTGCCAGGAGGGGGGGCGGGTCCAGGTGAGCCTGGACTACCTGAGGGCCACAGACCCGGACAGCGAGGACTCCAGGCTGAGCTACATGCTGACCCGCCGCCCGGCGCGCGGACAGCTGCAGAACCGGGGCCGGGAGGTGGAGCGCTTCACCCAGCAGGACCTGATGCTGGGACACATCTACTACGTCCACACCGGTGAGGACCCCTAGACTCCCACCGGGGGCCCCCTAGACCCCCCCAGGGGGACCCCTAGATCCCGACAGGGGGGACCCCTAAACTCCCACCAGGGGAACCCTAGATCCCAACCGGTGAGGACCCCTAGACCCCCCAGGGGGACCCCTAGACCCCCATCAGGGGGATCCTCTAGACCCCCATCGGGGGTCCCCGAGACCGCCACCGGTGTTGACCCCTAGACCCCCCAGGGGGACCCCTAGACCCCCATCAGGGGGATCCTCTAGACCCCCATCGGGGGTCCCCGAGACCGCCACCGGTGTTGACCCCTAGACCCCACCTCGGGCCAGACCAGGCAGCTGTCTGGTCTGGCCCCCATTCTTAACATAAAGACTGTGGTCCAGTCTAGACCCCTCTGTAATGGACCGGTCCAGTCTAGACCCCCTCTGTAATGGACCGGTCCAGTCTAGACCCCTCTGTAGTGGACACGGTCCAGTCTAGACCCCTTCTGTAATGGACCGCGGTCCAGTCTAAGACCCCTTCTGTAGTGGAACCGGATCCAGTCTAGACCCCTCTGTAATGGACCGGTCCAGTCTAGACCCCTCTGTAATGGACCGGTCCAGTCTAGACCCCTCTGTAATGGACCGGTCCAGTCTAGACCCCTCTGTAATGGACCGGTCCAGTCTAGACCCCTCTGTAGTGGACCGGTCCAGTCTAGACCCCTCTGTAATGGACCGGTCCAGTCTAGACCCCTCTGTAATGGACCGGTCAGTATAACCCCTCTGTAATGGGACCGGTCCAGTCTAGACCCCCTGTAGTGGACCCCGGCTCCAGTCTAGAACCCCTCTGTAAGGACCGGTCCCAGTCGCTAGACCCCTCTGTAATGGACCGGTCCAGTCTAGACCCTTCTTTTGTAGTGGACCGGTCGCAGTCCTAGACCGCCCTCTGTAAATGGACCGGTCCATCTAGACCCTCTGTAGTGATGCGGTCCCAGTCCCTAGAC
>OLKM01003015.1:10000-15362 GCA_900291075.1 Melanogrammus aeglefinus | reverse complement strand
CACACACACACACACACACACACACACACACACACACACACACACACACACAGATACGCGGTATCGCTGTCAAATCTGTCCCTGGGGAAAGAAACCTTGCGCCAAATTGAGAAAGGAACTACGTTTCGTTACCATATTTTCAGTAGTTGCTCGTAACTTTAATTTTCACATGAAAAAGTAGTTATGTTACTGTATTAACGTGTTACTTACTTTATCACGCGTGACACAACACTGTCACGGTAACGGCAAAATCCAAACCGTAGCGCAAATTCACAGCGGTGTACTTTCTATACCGTTTATACCGTACACCTCTGCACTCACACGCTACAGACATACTATACTACTACTATCAACACTTCTAGTCAGGGAGCCTAGACCTAGCTCAGGTTAAGGTCAGGTTAAGGTCAGGTTAAGGTCAGGTTAAGGTCAGGTTAAGGTCAGGTTAAGGTGAAGGTTAGAGGTAGGGTGGAGGTAGGGTGGAGGTAGGGTGGAGGCAGGGTGGAGGTACCTCTAGGATCTTGTCTCCGGTCTTCAGGGGGGCGTGGCCGGCGGGGCTGTGGGGGAGGACCTCCTTGATGAAGATGCCTCTAAGCTCCTCCCCATTACGGAGACGCTTGATCACATGACGCCCGCCCACGATGCTGATGCCAAGGGACTGGCCGGGCTCCAGCCACACCTCCACCCTAACAGGTGGAGCTCTGTCAGTGACACCTCCACCCTGACAGGTGGAGCTCTGTCAGTGACACCTCACCCTACAGGTGGAGCTTGTCAGGCCGGGACTGGAGCTCTGTCAGTGACACCTCACCCTGAACAGGTGGAGCTTCTGCATTGACACCTCACCTGACAGTGGAGCTCTTCATGACACCTCCACCCTGACAGGTGGAGCTCTGTCAGTGACACCTCCACCCTGACAGGTGGAGCTCTGTCAGTGACACCTCCACCCTGACAGGTGGAGCTCTGTCAGTGACACCTCCACCCTGACAGGTGGAGCTCTGTCAGTGACACCTCCACCCTGACAGGTGGAGCTCTGTCAGTGACACCTCCACCCTGACAGGTGGAGCTCTGTCAGTGACACCTCCACCCTGACAGGTGGAGCTCTGTCAGTGACACCTCCACCCTGACAGGTGGAGCTCTGTCAGTGACACCTCCACGACATCTAAACCAACGACCACAGCGCACCACCAGATACCAGCAGAGAGAGACAGAGAGACAGGCAGACAGAGAGACAGGCAGACAGAGAGACAGGCAGACAGAGAGACAGGCAGACAGAGAGACAGGCAGACAGAGAGACAGGCAGACAGAGAGACAGGCAGACAGAGAGACAGGCAGACAGGGAGACAGGCAGACAGAGAGACAGGCAGACAGGGAGACAGGCAGACAGAGACAGAGAGACAGAGAGACAGGCAGACAGAGAGACAGGCAGGCAGAGAGACAGGCAGACAGGCAGACAGGCAGGCAGGCAGGCAGACAGACAGACAGACAGACAGACAGACAGACAGACAGACAGACAGACAGACAGACAGACAGACAGACAGACAGACATCTCACCTCCTGGGCGGGCTCCAGTGGCTGAAGGCTGGTGTCTCCTCCCCCTCTCCCTCCTCCCTCTCTGGTAGATACCTGCACACAAACACAGGTGGTCTTCTGAGCTCAGCTTCCTATTGGCTGCTGGGCTCGCCTCTTTTGACCTGCTTACCCGTGGCCTCCTCTGATTGGTAGAGCAGTTCCTCTGTGGCCCCGCCTCTTCCTCGTCCCTGCATCGACCTCTCTCCTGGATCTACACACGTTGTTACAAACATGTTACAAACATGATCTTACAACCTGTCACATACAAAACACAACATGTTACACACACTCTAGTTACAAACACTAGCTCTAGACACTATTTAATGCACTGGTTATAGACACTAGTTCTAGGCACTAGTTATAAACACTAGTTATACCCTGATGGGCCACCAGGGGGAACCAGAGACCAGTATAGAAACCAGTCTGAGAACGAACCCTCTAAAATAATACTAACCACCTCTAACCAACACCTAAACTAACCCTCTCTAACCAATACCTAAACTAACCACCTCTAACCAACACCTAAACTAACCACCTCTAACCTAACACCTAAACTAACCACCTCTAACCTAACACCTAAACTAGCCACCTCTAATCTAACACCTAACCTAACCATAACCAACACCTAAACTAACCCTCTCTAACCAATACCTAAACTAACCACCTCTAACCAACACCTAAACTAACCCTCTCTAACCAATACCTAAACTAACCACCTCTAACCAACACCTAAACTAACCCTCTCTAACCAACACCTAAACTAACCACCTCTAACCAACACCTAAACTAACCACCTCTAACCTAATGTGTACATGCGGGGGGTAAAGTTAAAAGGGGAGGGGCCTGTATAAAGGGGAGGGGCTTGTCGGTACAGACTCTGTGTCGGTGTCCGTCAAGGTGAGTTCGGAGTCGGCCCCATTGTCTCTAGAGCCTAGAACACACACACACACACACACACACACACACACACACACACACACACACACACACACAGACACACACACACACACACACACACACACAGTTAGATACAGATATATTTCCTGGATTAATAAAGCTATCTAATGTTAGGTTAACACTTTACCCAGTGGTTCTTAAACTTTTCATACCACGTACCACCACAGAAAACATTTGTCTCCCCAAGTACCACCGTTATGACACATGTTCTAAAATATGACAACATACAGTAGCGTAGGCCTGCGGTGCTATTCAGCTACGCACATCTCATCCAGGAGGCACGTTTATTCTTAAAAATCATATTATTTATTGTTTGATGTTGTCAGCTGAACAAAGAGACACAAGGAAACACACGCACACAGCAAGGGACAACAGGACCTCATCACCACTGCTTTAACCAAATAAAACATCAAAACAATAATAATACAATACAGTGCACACACACACAAACACACACACACACACACACCTGGAGCCTGGCTCTCCTCTTCCTCCTGATTCTTCATGTCCTGTCGCTCCTCTTCCTCATCCCAACTCTAAATACGATAGAGAGAGACAGGTCAGTGAGGAGAGAGAGAGAGACAGGTCAATGAGGAGAGAGAGACAGGTCAGTCAGGAGAGAGAGACAGGTCAGTGAGGAAGAGAGAGACAGGTCAATGAGGAGAGAAAGAGAGACAGGTAAGTGAGGAGAGAGAGAGACAGGTCAGTGAGGAGAGAGAGAGAGACAGGTCAGTGGGGAGAGAGAGAGACAGGTAAGTGAGGAGAGAGACAGGTAAGTGAGGAGAAAAAGAGACAGGTTAGTGAGGAGAGGGAGAGACAGGTCAGCGAGGAGAGAGAGAGACAGGTCAGTGAGGAGAGAGAGAGAGAGACAGGTCAGTGAGGAGAGAGAGAGACAGGTCAGTGGGGAGAGAGAGAGAGACAGGTCAGAGAGGAGAGAGATAGCGACAGGTCAGTAAGGAGAGAAAGACAGGTCAGTGATGAGAGAGAGACAGGTCGGTCAGGAGAGACTAGTAATTCTTGTGTTCCCAGTCCTCTCAGTCCCAGTGTTCCCAGTCCCAGTGTTCCCAGTCCCAGTGTTCCCAGTCCCAGTCTTCCCAGTCCCAGTGTTCCCAGTCCCAGTGTTCCCAGTGTTCCCAGTCCCAGTCCTCCCAGTCCTCCCAGTCCCAGTCCTCCCAGTCCCAGTGTTCCCAGTCCCAGTGTTCCCAGTCCCAGTGTTCCCAGTCCCAGTGTTCCCAGTCTCTCCCAGTCTGACCGGACTCCACCCACCTGAGCAGCCGATAAGCTGGCATAGTGAGGGGGCGGGGCCACGTCGTCCACGGTCATCTCCGGCCCCTCCTCTCCCCGGGGGTCAGAGGTCACGAGGGGGGGGGCGGGGCGAGGGGGGGTCAGCTCCTCCTGGGGCGCGGCCTCCCTGAGATCGTCAGGGAGGATGGAGCCGTCACCGAACCCCTGACACACACACACACACACACACACCGACACACACACACAGACACACACACCGACACACACACACACACACACCGACACACACACACACACACACACGACACACACACAGACACACCCAGACACACACACACACACACACACACACACACACACACACCGACACACACACACCGACACACACACACCGACACACACACACACACACACACACGACACACACACACACACACACACACACACACACACACACACACACACACACACACACACACACACACACACACACACACACACACACACACACACACACACACACACACACACATCGTGTTGCTATTGTTTAGCTAATAGCTCAACAGCAGAAGGTTCTAGGTGGTGTTGGGGATGCGGTTCCTTTGTTGGTGGTCGGAGAATGCTGGGTGCATGGGGAGAACACTGGGTTCTGGGGGCGTCTGTCCTCACAGAACCCTCAGACACACTTAGGGAGGCTCTGGTTGAGCTGAGAGGGCAGTTAATATCTCTCACATCTCGCTGACTCAGGTCAGAGAGAGAGAGAGAGAGAGAGAGAGAGAGAGAGAGAGAGAGAGAGAGAGAGAGAGAGAGAGAGAGAGAGAGAGAGAGAGAGGTGAAAAATGTGCTGCAGTGAAAGTCTTAATGGCTCAATTAGTTGCTTCTGGTAATTTACTGTGGAGCCGTTTGATCTTACATCTCTACTACACACACAGGACGCACAACAGACACACACAGGACACACACAGGACACACAACAGGACACACACAGGACACACACACAGGACACACAACAGGACACACACACAGGACACACACAGGACACAAAACAGGACACAAAACAGGACACACACACAGGACACACACAGGACACACACACAGGACACACAACAGGACACACAACAGGACACACAGACAGGACACACACAGGACACACACACAGGACACACAACAGGACACACACAGACACACATGTGTGTGTTACCGTGGGAACAGGCAGTGTCTGTGTTACCGTGGGAACAGGCAGTGTGTGTATGTTACCGTGGTAACAGGCCGTGTGTGCGTTACCTTGGGAACAGGCAGTCTCTCCAGATTGCGATGGTCTCTCGGCTTCTCGGATGGCATCTGGGAGGCTGCTTCTGTAGGCTACACACAAGCACACACACACACGCACACACACACACACACACACACACATGACCCGTTCAACCTGGTAAAAACCAGCTCTCACCAGTCAAAACCTGTTCTAACCAGTCAGAACCTGTTCTAACCAGTCAGAACTAGTTTTAACCCATCAGGACCTGTTCTAACCAGTCAGAACCTGTTAAAAACAGTCAGGGCCCGTTATCACTGGTCAGAACCCGTTATAACCGGTCAG
>OLKM01003015.1:0-5000 GCA_900291075.1 Melanogrammus aeglefinus | reverse complement strand
CCACATATCGAACCCTCACGTTACAATAATTCAACTCCAGTTTTGTTTTTGTCCAAGTGGTACAAAATGATTCTTGACGAAAACTGGTGGCTACGCGTCCAGCGTAAGTGACGCCTGTGCCCAGCCCCCAACCCAACTTTGAAAATAGATTAACGGTGATATTTTTTTTATCATATATATACATAAACATCTCTATATATATAGATATATATATATCTATATATATAGATATATATACGCAAATATATATAAAGGCTTTTCAGCGAGGAGGTTTGTTTACAGACCTTGGAGTACTTCTGAAGCTCTGCGTCATCTTCAATAACCGGATCCAAATCTACAATCTGACACACACACACACACACACACACACACACACACACACACACACACACACACACACACACACACACACACACACACACACACACACACACACACACACACACCTTTGTAAGTTAGAATGTGTGTGAAAGTGAGTGAGTGAGTGAGTGAGTGACAGAGTGAATGAGTGAGTTAAAGAGTGAGTGAGTGAGTTACAGAGTGAGTGAGTTACAGAGTGAGTGACAGATTGAGTGAGTGACAGAGTGAGTAAGTGACAGAGTGAGTGATTGAAAGAGTGAGTGAGTGAGTGACAGATTGAGTGAGTGACAGAGTGAGTGAGTGACAGAGTGAAGGAGTGACAGATTGAGTGAGTGAGTGAGTGAGTGTGTGAGTGAGGGAGTGAGTGAGAGAGTGACAGATTGAGTGAGTGACAGATTGAGTGAGTGAGAGAGTGAGTGAGTGACAGAGTGAGTGAGTGACAGAGTGATTGAGTGAGGGAGTGAGAGTGTGTGAGTGACAGATTGAGTGAGTGAGTGACAGAGTGAGTCTCACCATGACATGGTACTGGGGTCCCAGGGCTTGTTCCCATTTGGACTTCACATCCTGTTCTGATGACAGCTCTACACACACACACACACACACACCACACACACACACACACACACACACACACACACACACACACACACACACACACACACACACACACACACACACACACACACACACACACACACACACACACACACACGGTTCGGTAGGTTGTGGAGGTGTGTTCATATCTATGTGTCAGTCAGTCAGTCAGTCAGTCAGTCAGTCAGTCAGTCAGTCAGTCAGTCAGTCAGTCAGTCAGTCAGTCAGTCAGTCAGTCAGTCAGTCAGTCAGTCAGTCAGTGTGTGTGTGTGTGTGTGCCTACCATCGTCTCTCGGGGTCCTGTCGTTGTTTGAAGGGTCAGGGGTCGAACCAGAGGTTGCCTTGGTGACGGAGGTCCTGAGGTCTGAAGTCTGCGTCCGGACCTCCAGAGACCTCCTCAGAGAGACTACACACACAGACACAGACACAACACACACACACACACACACACACACACACACACACACACACAGACAGACAGACAGACAGACAGACAGACAGACAGACAGACAGACAGACAGACAGACAGACAGACAGACAGACAGACAGACAGAACCACACACACACAGGCAAGGTAAGGGTGAAGGTAGAGGAGGAGGAGGAGGAGGAGGAGGAGAGAGGAGGAGGTAGGAGGAGGAGGAGGAGGTGGAGGAGGGAGGAGGAGGAGGAGGAGGGAGGAGGAGGAGGAGGAGGAGCCTACCCTGGTCGAGGGACCTCTCCAGGGTCCTGGTCTTGCGGACCAGGCTGAGCTGCACCTCCTGCTGCGCCTCCTTCATCACCTCCAGCACCTCCTGGTTGGTGAAGCCCTGAAGACTCACTCCGTCCAGCTGGAGAGAACACACACACACACACACACACACACACACACACACACACACACACACACACACACACACACACACACACACACACACACACACACACACACACACACACACACACACACACACACACACACACAGCACTTCTATAGAACTATATAGTGGACCACACACAATACGTAAATACACATATATATAGTATATAAAGAAAGATATATGTATACTGTATATAGAGATATAGATATTTTGAACTACATGACCTTAGCAGCATTTCATTATCAGTAGCCAGAGCTGATATAGAGGGGTATATTACCCTAGCAGTCTGTTGTCATCAGTAGGTAGAGCTGATATAGAGGGGTATATTACCCTAGCAGTCTGTTGTCATCAGTAGGTAGAGCTGATATAGAGGGGTATATTACCCTAGCAGTCTGTTGTCATCAGTAGGTAGAGCTGATATAGAGGGGTATATTACCCTAGCAGTCTGTTGTCATCAGTAGGTAGAGCTGATATAGAGGGGTATATTACCCTAGCAGTCTGTTGTCATCAGTAGGTAGAGCTGATATAGAGGGGTATATTACCCTAGCAGTCTGTTGTCATCAGTAGGTAGAGCTGATATAGAGGGGTATATTACCCTAGCAGTCTGTTGTCATCAGTAGATAGAGCTGATATAGAGGGGTATATTACCCTAGCAGTCTGTTATCATCAGTAGGTAGAGCTGATATAGAGGGGTATATTTACCTAGCAGTCTGTTGTCATCAGTAGGTAGAAGCTGATATAGAGAGGGTATATTACCCTAGCAGTCTGTGTTCATCAGTAGGTAGAGCTGATAATAGAGGGGTATATTACCCTAGCAGTCTGTTGTCATCAGTAGGTAGAGCTGAATATAGAGGGGTATATTACCCTAGGCAGTCTGTTTATCATCAGTAGGTAGAGCTGATATAGAGGGGTATATTACCCTAGCAGTCTGTTGTCATCAGTAGGTAGAGCTGATATAGAGGGGTATATTACCCTAGCAGTCTGTTGTCATCAGTAGGTAGAGCTGATATAGAGGGGTATATTACCCTAGCAGTCTGTTGTCATCAGTAGGTAGAGCGTGATATAGAGGGGTATATTACCCTAGCAGTCTGTTGTCCATCAGTAGGGTAGAGCTGATATAGAGGGGTATATTACCCTAGCAGTCTGTTGTCATCAGTAGGTAGAGCTGATATAGAGGGGTATATTACCCTAGCAGTCTGTTGTCATCAGTAGGTAGAGCTGATATAGAGGGGTATATTACCCTAGCAGTCTGTTGTCATCAGTAGGTAGAGCTGATATAGAGGTGAGGTGAGCGTACCGCGATGAGCCGGTCATTGACTCTGATGTTCCCGTTCTGGTCGGCTGCGCTGCCAGGGACCACATGCTTCACAAACACCCCCACCGCGTCTGAGACAGACAGACAGACGCACTCAGAGAGACAGACAGGTCGACAGATTATACACATTTGAACTCCAAGTTGTTTGACTAAACACAGTAATAAATAAACCCTTAGGCTGGATTGCACCAACAAGGTTTAACTTTAAAACCAGATTAAATCATGGTTTAAGTTTAAATTCTGTTGCACCAAACTTTAAACATGGTTTAAAATTAAGACAGATTAGATTTAAACCTCCATTTAAACCTCAGTTTAATTTTTACTCTAAACTAAGTTTAAATTCAAACCCGTTGCACCAGAACTTTAAACCTCCAGTTTAAACTGTGATCTAGGGTTAATTTTAAACCGACAGTGGAGGAGGTTTAATTTTTTCAATGGCTGCATTTTTGAGGTGGATAGAGCAAAATAATGAAGTTCCTCGAAGAAAATTGAGAGACAGGCTCAATCCTCTTGAATTTTATGATGAAGAGGAGTTTTTGGTGAGATACCGGTTTACCAAGGAAACAGTTTTGGAGCTGAACAGGAAGACTGGACCAACTGTCAGACATGGCAGTGACAGAAATGCAGCTGTACCACCGATGCTACAACTCCTGGTTGTCCTGAGGTTCTACGCGACTGGCTGCTTCCAGAGGGTGGATGGAGACCTGTTCGGTCTACACAACTCAACTGTTTGCCATATTGTCAGCAGAGTGTCTCGGTCCATTGCATCTCTGAAGAACCAGTACATCCGATTCTCTCCAACAGTGGAAACAGCTGCTGGTTTCTACAGGCGAGCTGGATTTCCAGGGGTGCGGGGTGCTATTGATTGCACACATATCCCAATACAAAATCCTGGTGGTGTGAATGGAGAACTCTTCCGCAACCGCAAGGGATACTGCTCCATCAACGTTCAAGTGGTGTGTGATCAAAAATCTGAAAATAACCAACATTGTAGCTCGTTGGCCAGGATCAACTCATGACAGCAGGATCTTTGTATAACAGTCAACTGTGTGCTGTCCTCGAGAACCAAGCCTTTGAGGGCCATCTCCTTGGGGATAATGGCTATCCATGCCGCTCATACCTAATGACTCCACTCCTGAACCCTCAAACACCAGCAGAGAGAAGGTACAACTCCCACCACATTGCAGCCAGAGGAGTGATCGAACGACTCTTTGGAGCATGGAAGAGAAGGTTCCCCTGCATTAAAGACGGACTCCGCACAAAGCTGGACACCACCTTAATCATCATCATCATCGCCGTTGCAGTTCTCTACAACTTTGGAAGAGGCGTGGAGATGAAGCTACACTTTTGAAGCTGATGAGGACCTACATGAGACAGAGAGGATGACCAGGAGCAACAATGCCATCCAGAGTGAGGAATGCTGTGAGGCAAACTCTAATACAGAACCACTTCTTGAATAATTGTATTAATAAATGTTTTTGTAACTGCTGATATTGTGGTGAAAGAAGTCTATTTCCACAGAATAATTGAATTTACTGCAAACTATGTGTTGGTTGAACTAAATGGTAGCTTGACCTGGTCCAACAAGTGTCTTTGTTCAAACTATGAAGCACAGAGAAGATAGGGCTACACATTGAAGAAAAAGAAAAATATAAATTTCTATTTTGTAAATATTGCAATGCAGATAGCTATACTTTTTTTTTAATTCCCATTCATTTTACATTAGAGGTAGGCTACAGTAACCGTGATATATTCTCATTTTATTATAAAAAAAGTGCATCTAGGGAGAAACTATCAGTAAAGCATCTTCTCCTTCAGCAGCCAAACACTTCCTTCTGCAGATTTAACACTTCCTCTGGAATGTGGCATTTTCT
>OLKM01003014.1:22500-46893 GCA_900291075.1 Melanogrammus aeglefinus | reverse complement strand
GAGGAGAGAGCAAAGGAGAGAGAGGGAGGAGGGAGAGAGAAGAGAGAGAGAGAGAGAGAAGAGAGAGAGAAGAGAGAGAGACGCAGAGAGAGAGAGAGAGAGAGAGAGAGAGAGAGAGAGAGAGAGAGAGAGAGAGAGAGAGAGAGAGAGAGAGAGAGAGAGAGAGAGAGAGAGAGAGAGAGAGAGAGAGAGAGAGAGAGAGAGAGAGAGAGAGAGAGAGAGAGAGAGAGAGAGAGGCAGACATACAGAGAGGTTATAAGTCATAAGGTCAGAGAGCAAGAGAGAGATACGATTAGAATTAGAAAGAGAGAGCGAGGGAGAGGGAGACATTGAGTTAGCATGAGTAAGGTAGAGAGAGGGAAGAGTATGGGGTAGGGAGAGAGAGAGAGAGATGGGGAGAGAGTCATCTGAGAAGAGCGGGTGAGGCAGAGGGAGAGTAAAAGGATTGGGGAAAGAGGGGGAGTTTGAGGCGAGTTTGAGGAGGGAGAGAGGGAAACAGTAGTGGCTTGTGTCTCGGTATAGTGTGTGTGTGTGTGTGTGTGTGTGTGTGTGTGTGTGTGTGTGTGTGTGTGTGTGTGTGTGTGTGTGTGTGTGTGTGTGTGTGTGTGTGTGTGTGTGTGTGTGTGTGTGTGTGTGTGTGTGTGTGTGTGTGTGTGTTTAGGCCACGGTGTCGCGTGTAGCCTGACTGGCTAGGGCACACAGCGTAACAGATCAGCCCACTGCTAGCATACTGCTAGCCTGATCGTAGCGTAGCCCGAAGCTACGTACACAAGTATTTACGGTGACATAATAAAATTAGAATAAGTATGCATACCCTTTGTCTGGGGAAAGTGTGTGAGGATCACTAGTTTCCTCAAATATTTGAGGAGGTTGTAACGTTTTCCTAAACCTATTTGTGTTTGAGGATTTCCAGAGTGTTTGACTCAAACACTGCATTTCTGACCGGTTGGAAGGAAGGATAGAAGCAGGTTTTCTTATGAAAGCAGATAAAGTCCTGGGGGTCGTCTGTTTAGTGTAGCACCCGGTTGTGTGTTCTGTTTGTTTACCACCAGGTAGCGTTGTACCAGGTTGTGTGTCTGTTTAACCCCAGGTTGTGTTAAGTCCGTATGCCACTAGGTTTTGTGTACCACCAACACAAACAGATGTGTTGTCTGTTTGTGTAGAACCAGGTTGTGTTGTCTGTTTGTTTACCACCAGTTTGTGTTGTACGAGGTTGTGTGTCTGTTTAACACCAGGTTGGTTGTGTTAGTCCGTATACCACCAGGTTGTGTGTCTGTTTTGTGTTGCACCAGGTTGTGCGTCTGTTTGTGTAGAACCAGGTTCTGTTGCACCAGGTTGTGTTGTTATTGTGTAGCACCAGGTTGTGTGTCTGTTTGTGTACCACCAGGTTCGGTTGCACCAGGTTGTGTTGTTATTGTGTAGCACCAGGTTGTGTGTCTGTTTGTGTACCAGCAGGTTCGGTTGTACCAGGTTGTGTTGTTATTGTGTAGCACCAGGTTGTGTGTCTGTTTGTGTACCACCAGGTTCGGTTGTACCAGGTTGTGTTGTTATTGTGTAGCACCAGGTTGTGTGTCTGTTTGTGTACCACCATGTTCTGTTGCACCAGGCTGTGTTGTTATTGTGTAGCACCAGGTTGTGTGTCTGTTTGGGTACCACCCAGTTGTCTTGTACCAGGTTGTGTGTCTGTGTTTGTAACACCAGGTTCTGTTGTGTGTCCGTATTTGTAACACCAGGTTGTGTTTTCTGCTTTTGTGTACCACCAGGTTGTGTTGTACCAGGTTGTGTGTCTGTTTGTAGCGCCAGGTTGTGTTGTGGATCTCTCTAACACCAGGTTTGTTTAAGTCTGTATACCACAAGGTTGTGTGTCCTTTTTGTGTAGAACCTGGTACTGTTGTGTTTGAGTACCACCCGGTCGTGTTGCACCAGTTTGTGTGTCTGTTGTGTTGTCTGTTTGTGTACAACCAGGTTGTGTGTCTGTTTGTGTACCCCCAGGTTGTGTAGTGTGTTTGTGTTTGTAACACCCGGTTGTGTTGGGTTTGTACCCCCAGGTTGTGTTAAGTCCGTGTACCCCCAGGTTGTGCGGGGGGGCCGGGGGGCCCAGTATCTGTGTACGGGGCCGGTAGACAGTGCAGACAAGGCCTATGTGGCTGGTGGGGAGTTCAAGCACCAAGAAAATAAACAAGCCTTCTGATCACAAAGGAGCCATTCACTCTCCCCCACCCTCCCCCACTACTTGTGCTCTTCACTCCTCCTCCTCTCGTTACCCCCTTTTCTAATCCTCTCCCTCCTTAAGAACTCTCTCTCCCTCCTTCCCCTCTCGTCTCTTTCATCTCGCCCTGCCTCTCCGCGAGTCGACAAGGGCGCAACACGCATTCCAGCTTTATAGACGGACAGACGCGCGGATGTACGCATGCAGCGGACGGACGCACGGACGGGCCTCACACGTCCAGGTGTGGGGCACGCGCGGATGAGCAGGAAATGGTCCGAAAACGTCTGGAATCTCTACAACACACACACACCGTTTTCCCGTTGGCCACACACACACACACACCACGCACGCACGCACGCACGCACGCACGCACGCACGCACGCACGCACGCACGCACGCACACACACACACACACACACACACAACACACGCACACACACACACACACACAGAGACAGACACACACACACACAAGCTAGCACACGCTCGCCTGGCACATGTGTTAATCATTGTTTGTGTTCGTGAAAGAAAGATGTAATTTTAACATCTGCCTTCAACCAACTCTCTGTTCAGCCCACAATTGGGCATTTAAAAAGGATAGATCATGTTTTTAGGAGAATGCGTGTGCATCTGTTGGTGTGTTTGAGTATGCTTGTGTGTTAGAGTGTGTGTGTGTGTGTGTGTGTGTGTGTTGTGTGTGTTGTGTGTGTGTGTGTGTGTGTGTGTGTGTGTGTGTGTGTGTGTGTGTGTGTGTGTGTGTGTGTGTGTGTGTGTGTGTGTGTGTGTGTGTGCGTGTGTGTGCGGGCATGTGGGACCCAGTGTGAAAAGCCTCTTACTTTAGGATTGACAGTTTGGTCGTCTGCTGGTCATGTGGGACCCAGTGTGAAAAGCCTCTTACTTTAGGATTGACAGTTTGGTCGTCTGCTGGTCATGGGAGGGGGAGCGAGGGAGGGAGAGAGGGGGAGACCATTTGGGCCCCGAGACTCACTTTCCATTAAAATAAAAAACAATCTGGGTTTCCTCAAAAACACTTGTAGCACACACACACACACACACACACACACACACAACACACACACAGGCATGTCTATGCATGTTAGTGGTGGAGACTTCAACTGTAAACAATATAGACAGTACACAGAGGGAGACAATGTACTTTATTTTTATCACTTAAAAGTTTCACTTTATTGTAACCATTTTTTTTGTGTTACACGGCTATGAAACTTTCCTATCTCTTTCCCTAGAGACTGTCAAGTTTCCTAATGAAATTATATACTCCTCCCTTCATACTGACAATTTATTGTAACCATTTTTTTTTGTGTTACACGGTTATGAAACTTTCCTATCTCTTTCCCTAGAGACTGTCAAGTTTCCTAATGAAATTATATACTCCTCCCTCTATACTGACAATTATGATAATCATCATCATCAACAACAACTCCCGCATTGCCTATCGCTCAACAAGTTGTACTTTAACAGCTGATCACTTGTGTTGACCGACCGGGGTCATTAGCACCTCCAGAGTGACCGCTATTGGTCTGCTGATCACTTCAGAGCTCACTAGGCCGCCCATTCACACCTCGGGGGCGGGCGGCTCCTCTCCCACGTTGCCTTTGTTGTGGCCTTCCTTTCACATGCTAACGCAACATGCTAAAGCCTCCGCCTCGTAGCCCCGCCGTGACCGACAGCACAGCACTAGCGGTAGCACGCTAGTGCTGGGCTAGTCGGTTCCCCTAGAGGACGGTTTGACAACAACTTCCACTTTAGCCCGTCAGTTAGTTAATTAGTTAGTTAATTACTCTATTAGTCAGAGGAAACGTGGAGAAAAGACGTGACACGGCAATCAGTTTATCGACCTGTTGCACTTCGATGCTGGATGTAAAAAAACGTGTTGCTTTCATATTTTACTTCCTCTGCATCCCTCCTTTCTCCCTCTCCTCCATACCCCACCCTCTCCTCCATGGCCCCTCTCTCTCTCCTCCTACGGCCCACTTCAATCCGAGCGCCCCTCATTAGAAATAACCAGAAAGAATGAAGGGTTGTGTGTCGTGTGTGTGTGTGGGTGTGTGTGTGTGGACACAATGCTAATACGCGTTTGATAGGACACACAGGCGTTGTCCTGTTTGTGATTGTAATCGTAAGCGTCGTCCCTTCCTCGGGGCCACAGCACCAAGTCATGCCGCCGAGCGTCTTCCTTCTTCCAGCGAGCGAATCACAATGAGCCGCCGATGGCGACTTTCTGGCTGCGTTCACGTGGCCGCGCGATTTACCGGCAAACGGGTGTGTGGGTGTGTGTGTGTGTGGGGGGGGGGTACCCGGTCGCATCCCCCGCGGCTGTAAATGGGTCTCCACAGCAACGTGGTCGTGACGCGCCGACCGGAGCGAGCGACAAGTGGGCGTTCCGTTCCCGCCGTCCCCCCTCCCCCCTCGGCCGGCGTGGGCGGCCCGTGCGGTGGAGGGAGGAGGGATAGCGAAACACGACACCCCGACAGAGCCAGAGAGAGGGGGGAGGCACAGAGTAAGAGAGTGAGTGGAAAAAGAAAAAGTCTGGCGGAGAGAGAGAGAGAGGGAGCAAGAGACGAAAGAGAGAGAAGGAAAAAAACAACAACTGTGGATCCATTTTAGTGGGGGGGGGGGGGGGGGGGACGCGGATCACATTTTCACGCCACCGCTGATGTTTTGTTTGGGGGTCGCGACTCGAGGATGAAGTTGAGGAGGACGGAGAAGGAGACTCGACCACGCGACATCGTGGCGCACAGTAACTTCGCCGTTTAGTCTGGTGAACGTGTTCCAGTCGCCGTAGCCACGTTCGTTCCCTCGCGCACAGACGGCCCCGACTCCTCCGAACTTCGAGGCGCGCCGCCGCTGCCCTGTCGCTCGCGGGCGGATCATCGCGAGGCCCCGCGCGCAACTTTTCTCCTCCTCCTCCGCCTCGCGCGGAGTGACTGACGCTCGCTCGCTCATCGCGAAAAGTTACCGTCGAAATAATACAAGTCGAACCCACCGCTCCGCTGGGCATGGAGCAGTGACCGGAGAGAGGGTGTCGAGCACCGGGTGGGTTGAAGTGAGTTTGTCGGGGTTTTCAACGGGGACGTTTTCGTGCCACTTTTTTTGCGGGACTTCGCGAGAACAACACCGGGGACGGAGCGGGTGTTGAGCCCCGCGGCGACCTGCTGCTAGCTGCTGCTGCTAGCGCCCAGGCTAGCGCCAGAAAGTTCCCCGGATCGACGTGGAGGGACCGGCCGAGGACCGGCGCCACACCAGCTGACATGAAGACCCCGGGAGAACCGGGTAAGTGGATGATTGCGGTACAGTTAAAGTATGTTTAACCTTTTTAGAATCGGTGACTTGTGGAAGTGTTTGGAAAAACACACCGCGCCGCGCTAGCTGCGCTTAGCCTGCTAACCCCACTAACCCCACTCCTTCCCCGGAGAAAGTGTGACAAATTATGGCGCTGGAATGGACGCCTCCAGCCCTGGCTGTTGGGGTTTGAACGGGTGTTTACGTTGTGTGCAGCAACTCTGACATCCATCCATCGCCCGGATGGTCTGGGTTCGGATGCCTGGGTCTGGGTACCCCGGTATGGAGTCTAGGTCGGGACGGCTGTTGGTGGACGGTGTTGGGGGGGGGGGGGGGCTGCTACCTCGCTAGGGTGGTAGAGAGTGTGTGTGTTGTGTGTGTGCTGTGTGTGTGTGTGTGTGTGTGTGTGGTGTGTGTGTGTGTGTGTGTGTGGTGGGGGGGTGGTGTGTGTGGGGGGGTGGGGGTGGGTGGGGCGGTTTGTGGTGGGTGGTGGTGGTGGTCGGCTAGTGGTGGACGTTTGTCGTCGGTGGGGGGTCGATCCTCTCCGTACAAAGAGGGGCGACATTCCGGACTGCTGCCGGGGTCTGTGTTTACAAGTGGTGGTTGTTGTTTAGCTATGGATGTTCCCATAATAATTTCCATAATAATTGATGGTTATACGTAGTAAATGGACGATCAGTGTTGTATTCATAGCGACATATGTAATGATGGTAACTAATTGCATTTTATGTAGCGCCTTGCCGTGTGTGGGTGTTCACCCTATCACCTGTGTTACTGAAATAATGCCTATTACTGAATTGACTAAGGTTAATACATTTACCATTTGTTTAAAGGTAACCATCGCCAATTACATTTACTTAAATGTGTGTGTGCGTGCGTGTGTGCAATACTCATACGTGTTTTAACATCTGACACCAATGTAGGGTACTTTTACCCAACTCATTTGAAACTCAGTCGCATGGCTTTTCGGATGGGCGAAGTGTGTTCTTGCCCTTAATTTTGCACCTGGGGGTTCGGCTGTGGCTCTAAATCTTGAGACATTTGTCTTGAAGGCTTTCTTTACAGTGCCCTCAATGTTTATGCGTCGCAAGGTGCTTTGGGTGTAATTACAATAACCATGATGTACATTTGGACAAGCGAACACCGCAATTCACGCCTATGCATTCACTGCGGGGAGCTTTGGTCAACATTGTATTTTGATTAATTAGCGCTGTGTTTTATCATAATGAACAGTTCGTTTAGAACTTAAAAACTGTACGAACACACTTTGTTGACCACAGGCTTAACTGGATTTAGCCTGCAGGCATCCCAGTGGTTTGGTAAATAGACACGTATGTTAGGAAGTGGTCAGAATCTGACCCTTCCATTCTGAATCTGGGCCGCCCAGTCCGAAAGAAAGCCTGGTTCTGTCCCACTGCACCACTAATCCCTCTAGTTCTTCTAATAAATATCTTCATTTAGCAATGGCATTTGCTAAAATGGTTGCCCATAGCTAGCTATGGACACAATCCATTGATACATTTTTCTAAAACTCTCAAACATTATGCCGCCTTTAGGTCAGTTATACTATGAAGTGCCAGTATTTTCTTTTCCAGGCGTCAAACAACCGACTTGCCTGCTTTTGATTTTGAAGGCAAGGCCAGACAAATAGTTGGAGAGATGAACGAGTAGTACCCATCATGACCTCGTATGACATTATTCTTTATTATTCTATTATCTTATCATTGTCTTCTGATCCCTGGCAGAAGAGAGAGAGCGGGTGAGGTGAGGTTATCCTCATATACATGCACTCCGCCCCCCCCCCCCCCCCCCCCACTAGGCTGTGTTCGCTCCCAGTTTCCACTGGTGGCCCGGCTTCTATCAACACCATCTCCAGGGGAGATGTCAACGCGCTTCCCTTTGGTGGGCCTGCATCGGACTGGGAGGAAGTGTGTTTGTGTGTGTGTGCAATTGTTGTTGTAGTGAAGGGGGTAATTAGTCTCTGTGTGTGTGTGTGTGTGTGTGTGTGTGTGTGTGTGTGTGTGTGTGTGTGTGTGTGTGCACAGTTGTTGTCATTGTTGATGTACTGAAGGGGGGAACTTGTGTGTGTTTGTGTGTGTGCGCGCACAGTTGTTATTATTTAAGTAGCGAAGGGGGCAACTAGTGTGTGTGTGTGTGTGTGTGTGTGAATGACGGGGTGTGTTTGTGCGCCCATATGTCAGCGTTGGCGTGGCTGCCTCTGACCTGTAGCGGAGGTGGCTGTATTCACAACAGCGAGTGTTTGACGTCGTTCCAGCCGAGTGGAACACCCCGGCCGTGGAAGGCACGGGCCGGCTCGCTAACAACAGGAAGCACTGCCAGACGTCTGCCCACAACGCCACACGTCGAAACCGCCTTTGGCCAGACCAAGGGGAAAGTGGTAGCCAATCAGGAAGAAAAGAAATTGAAAGAAATCGTTCTGATTGGCCACAGTTTCTCCTTGAGCTGAGTTTAGCCAATCAGAGAGGGGTTTGACAATAATGAAAAGGGAAGCGTGATGGTTTGTTACTCCTTTCAAGGGACAAGGCCGTGCTGCTGGTGGTTTTGGAGGGAGGGAGGGAGAGGGCGAGCGAGGTGAACCCTGTTTAGGAGCATCCACGTTCCGCAGTCAACTCCAAGCTGCTGGGTTAACCCCAGGGGAGAACAGAACTTGGAAGACATAAAACACATCGCCGACACCAAAACTGATGGGGAACGCATAAAAACAAGAACACAGTGCGACTGTAGCGAGCACAGACAACATCAACCCAGCCAAGCTCAACTTCACCACCGGGTCGAACCGGATAGCAACCAGTGTTGTTGATTAATTTGCAACGGTCTCAACTGCTTTTTGTTTGGTCCTGTACAATAACCTCCAATGCCTTTCTCATAAGTTACGAGTTCTGAATTTTCCGTCTGGGATTAATTACATACCGACTTATCTGATCTTTTGACGTAACAACATTCACGTATTCGGACCAGCAGCAGGCCTCCCAAAACCGGCAGCGAGTCTAAAACCACAACACAGGAACTCTGACTTCATTCGTCTCCGCTACGAGGGCTGCCAGGGCGGCCATTACGGCCTCGGGGCTCCCCACAGGAAACGGTTTACCCCTGGCTCCGCTCCCATCAGGCCCGGCTCCTGTAATTACCAGTGACCCCATTGCATTCCTGGTTCCTGGTCAGCAGCGGCTCTGGAAACGCCAGTGACGCCAGCGCTTTGCTGCTGTGTTGTCTAGCGTCTGCATCAGGGCGACCTTTTGACCCCCCCCCCCCCCCGCGCTGCCGCGCCCCCCCCCCCCCCGCCCACTTTACCCCGACCATATGTGATTCTCACCCGATCTGTGCCAGGGGGGCTGTTGCAGCTACTGTCATCTTTCACTCGGCTGCTGCAGAATGCCTCCATTCCTGGAAGTGTGTGTGTGTGTGTGTGTGTGTGTGTGTGTGTGTGTGGTGTGTGTGTGTGTGTGTGTGTGTGTGTGTGTGTGTGTGTGTGTGTGTGTGTGTGTGTGTGTGTGTGTGTGTGTGTGTGTGTGTGTCGGGAAAACAGGCTTCTGCAAGCGGGCCATGCAGGGTAAATAAAGAGCAAGCGAGGGGGTAGAGATGGGGTCAGCGTTCCTCACTCTGTGTGTTTTAACAACACAGAGGCCTCTTGACAAAACAGCCTGTGTCCGTAGTCCCGTTTTCAGGGGCTCCCGACCCGAACCCCTTTAAACGAGGGCCCCTGGTCCTAAACCAAACCCCTTTAAACGAGGGCCCCTGGTCCATAACGTCCTAAAACCAAACCCCTTTAAACGAGGGCCTCTGTTCCTTAAACCAAACCCCTTTAAACGAGGGCCCCTGTTCCTTAAACCAAACCCCTTTAAACGAGGGCCCCTGTTCCTTAAACCAAACCCCTTTAAACGAGGGCCCCTGTTCCTTAAACCAAACCCCTTTAAACGAGGGCCCCTGTTCCTTAAACCAAACCCCTTTAAACGAGGGCCCCTGTTCCTTAAACCAAACCCCTTTAAAACGAGGGCCCCTGTTCCTTAAACCAAACCCCTTTAAACGAGGGCCCTCTGTTCCTTAAACCAAACCCCTTTAAACGAGGGCCCCTGTTCCTTAAACCAACACCCCTTTAAACGAGGGCCCCTGTGTTCCTTAAACCAACCCCTTTAAACGAGGGCCCCTGTTCCTTTAAACCAAACCCCTTTAAACGAGGGCCCCTGTTCCTTAAACCAAACCCCTTTAAACGAGGGCCCCTGTTCCTTAAACCAAACCCCTTTAAACGAGGGCCCCTGTTCCTTAAACCAAACCCCTTTAAACGAGGGCCCCTGTTCCTTAAACCAAACCCCTTTAAACGAGGGCCCCTGTTCCTTAAACCAAACCCCTTTAAACGAGGGCCCCTGTTCCTTAAACCAACCCCTTTAAACGAGGGCCCCTGTTCCTTAAACCAAACCCCTTTAAACGAGGGCCCCTGGTCCTCAATGCTTTAAAAGACATTTTTATTACACGTTGAAGTGTGTTCAGAATGCAAATATTCTGAATTGTCCCATTTTAAAGGCGATAAAGAAAAGGCAGCTCTTGTTGTCAACCATCCTCTGGCTGGTTGCCCTGTGGCTGATTTCAGTGCCCAGTGTTGTAGACGACGTTGTCTTGTCTGCGTTTGTTCTTAGGATTGTTCTGGGTCTCTGAAGACATCCTGATCCTTTATCCTCCAGGGCTATCAAGAGAACCGCAGTGACAAAAAGGTGGAACAGTGTAGCCTAAGCTAGTGATAAGACTCGACAGTAGCATCATCTCTGTGTTGTCTAGACTAACATGTACCGAGATTGAATTAGCGTTGGTTGGATTGTATAAGTCACAGATGCGATTACCCATGTAAGTGTAACCTTACGTTTTCATGGAGTTTTTTCATGCGTCACCCTCCCTTCCCCAGACCCGCACTCTCTGACTGACATTCTTACCAGGGGCCTTGCCCCTAGGGCCCGAGGCTCCTGGGGCCCACAGAGGTGAACCTGGAACCATCCAAGCGGGCAGATAAGTTCCTGGGGAGCGTTATCCACGCAACACCTGACCAGAGGGAGCGGTTCGGTTGGTTTGGGCTGACTTTTTTTTTTTTGGTCTTAAAGCTACAGTACTCAATTTATTTTAGAAGAAAGTTTCTGTAACATCCTCACAGCAATCAATGATCCAAATGCTCAGAATAAAATAATAATAATTAGGGGTGCAACGGATCACAAAACTCACAGTTCGGATCGTGTTACGGTTTTTTAGTCACGGGTCGGATCATTTTCGGATCAACAACAACAATAAAGATAACAAGACAAATGTGACTTTAAATAAAATCTTTAAATGTGTAACAACAAAATAAAGTGAAAAATTAGGTAATAATCCTGCTTCCTTTAAGCATAGTCAATATTTAAAAAAACATGGATAGTAAATATTCCCTAACCCTGGATTTACAATTCAGGATGTCTGCATTGCCTGAGGAGAGTGTAGAGTCTACACTCTCCCCAGGCAATGCAGACATCCTCATCTTCTTTTTTTTCATCAAGTATGGTAGCGAAATACAGTTCCCGTCGTGTTTTATTTGACATTTTGTAAATCCATTGATTTCGGTTGGAAGACTCATTGCTCATTGCAAGGTTGGTTGCAAGGAGCATTGAGTTGGTTGTAGTCTTTTCGCTCGGTTCTAGCCATACTGTTGATACGGAGAACCGAGCGAAAAGACTACAACCAAACATACACATGTCCTGTTCCGGTTTCCGTTTCAATGGGATTTACGGAACGCCAAATAAAACACAACAGAAACTGTATTTCGCTATTATACTTACTGATGTTGTTAATACCGGAATTGTCCTCTAAACGTGCGGCGATCACGTGAACGCGCAACTTTTTTATTTTTTTATCAGCCGATCCGCGGATCACTTGCGTCCCGAACCGTGAGGGTTGATCCGTACGGATCACGGGAAACCCGTGAACCGTTGCACCACAAGTAATAATAATAATCCGGTGTTTGTTGCTGCACAGGCCTGTAACAAGCCTGTCCTATCATTTAACTTGAGTTTAACTCATTTAACATTTGAGTTGATTCGCTGGTTTACCTGTCTGTGTGTACCTACCTAGAAGGCTACCTTGTGAACACTCTAGCTGTTCACACTTTGCACATGACCGCAGTCTTCCCCAAGGCTAGGCAGACCTGTTGCTAGAGCTAGCGAGCTAGTCACATGTTCTGGGGGAAATCAACTTTGGAGGGAGGCCTGATGGGAAGGGGATTTCTTTTACCGTTTGCATATTTTTTAAAATCAAGCTTACGCTGGCTGATTTTCCCCAAATCGCCTACCTTTGCTTTAACGTGAAGTATGGCCGTTTTAAAACTTCCACAAATCGTTCCTTTGCTGTGAAAGTATGCCGAGAGAGGAAGTTGTAACTCTTCCCAACCCATTCCAGCCCTGGCTATTTTAAAAGCTCTCCTAGTTTGTGTTATTTAGAGCTTTTTAATACACTGGAAAATTGCGAGAGTCACAGTTTCCAGAGGCTATTAGCCTCTGGAGCAGCTTCAGAGGGTGCAGGATTACACCACACTGAGCGAGACGCACCATGGAATGTGTGTGTTTAGAGAGCGCGCGCACAAGTCCTAGATGTCTTATAATAAACGATTATCGGTTTTTCTGTTTTGTCTTTCGTTTGCTGGGTTCCCATGCTAATAAATTCTTGTTGCAGTGAATGGAGGAAAGCGAGTGCCTGGTTTGCAGGTGAGGCCGTGTGTGGGTGCCAGTGTTGTTTATCATGGTCTGGTCTGGTGAACCATGTAGAGGAGCGGTCAGTCTCGGCCTGCTATTAGTGGTGTGGTGGTGTGGTGTGCGTCTTTGACCTGTTGGGTCACAGTGAATGACCCAGGAACCAGACTGATGTCAGATGTGGTTTTCCGACCGAATTAACTGCTCTCGAGGTTTGAGCTGAGAGCTGAAACAAATGTCATTATGGGATGTCTGTCATGGTCAGACACATGGGAAGCCAAGGGCCCCATCATGGATTCAACCATTGGAGGGCGTTAGTGTTGATACATGTTAAACAAACAATCGTTTTTTCAGAGTCTTGTAAAATTCGATGCTGTCCGTGTGACTTAAACAAGGCCGATTTTTACGAGCTACTTGTCCGGTCAGATACTGACATAAATTCCAAGGGTGTCAGTTAAAGTTGGCTAGTTGAAGGTAGACTTCTGTCATTATTCACTAATTAGATGGATTTAATACTTATCTTACTCACTCCAACCCCCCCCCCCCCCCCCCCTCATTTCACATGACTAAGAAACGACACTGAGGAAAAAGAGGGCCATTTTGTTTGAAAGGAGAACCACAGCTATTGAGCAGCGAGGAAAGCCCCTGCCTTCAGGCTAATGTGGGCTGTGCCTGTGCTGGCGTTTACACTCAGACAGGGGAGAGATGTTGCCCGCATTGTGGTGAGCCAAACCTAGAATTTGACCGACTGTACTCGCCCGCAGCCAGCCAGTCTAAAACCGTCGAATTAAATGTTCACACCGGCTGTGAAGATCTATTTATTTTTGTGTGTGTGTGTGTGTGTGTGTGTGTGTGTGTGTGTGTGAGATATGTAATTATGTAATTTTTGTGTACTCGAGTGTGTGTGAAGTGTGTGTGTGTGTGTGTGTGTGTGTGTGTGTGTGTGAGATTATGTAATTATTTAATTTTTTTGTGTACACAAGTATTTTTCGACAAATCTTTACCAAGGGGTATTGTTTGGAGTCCCGGGCTAACCTTTCCTAGCTAAGCTCGCGCTTAAAATGGTCCCTTCATGTAGATTTGCCAGAGCTAACGATGCTGATCTAGCTAGCCAGACCTTTTAGCAGCCGGTAGAGGTACGTGTCCAGTGTGGGACCCAGGGGGGGGGACGACGACGACGACAATGGGCTGTGTGTGCAGCCGGGGTAAATGATGGCTGTTTGTTTTGCTGCTCACAGGGGTCCCTGGTATCACTGACACCAGCCCATAACAACAGGTCAAAGGTCACATCCCCCTCCACAGCCAAAGTGGGGCCAGCGAGGGTGGGCCTGAGGTCGCAGTGCAAGTACCCACCAGTGCCCTTTGGCAAGGCACAGGGCTGGGTTGGAGGAGTTCACCAAGTGGCTGATAAGGCTGTACGCTGTAACTTAAACATTCCATTATCGTCGATGTGGGTTGGATGACGCGAGATCCCGAGTCTATAGCGTGGCTGAAGGTCAACATGGTGAGTTGTAAGGTTTCTGCTTATCGGGGGCTCGTCTAATCAGATTCCCAGAAGCGGTAGCCCCGCCTCCTGAACACCTGGAATGTAAAAGAGCAAGATGAGTTATGTGGTGTTGTGGCTAGCGTTAGCTGTGTGTGTGTGTGTGTGTGTGTGTGTGTGTGTGTGTGTGTACGTCCATCCTCTAGAAATCATTGTGGAGTTGTGTGTTTTCATCTTGAATCCTCTGTGCTGTGTTCTGTCCCTGAGTAGTATAGCATAACAAAACGTTTGTCCGCTTACGTGTTGGGACCCAAGTGGTTAATGACACAACCACCCTCGGTGAGTCCTTAGGATACTGTAGTGGCTAGGGTCATAAGGACAGATCTCCACAACAGATCTCCCCTGGGTTTGGTCTGTCCCAGGGTGGGATGGGAGGAGATGGGAGTGTGCTGGTGTAGGGGTAGGTGGAGGTACATGGCCCCCTGTGTTTGGTCTGTCCCGGCGCTGTGGTGGGAACCCGGCGGTGGTTTAGTCTGCGCGGTCGAGCTCCGATCCGTCTGTCTGCGCTTCGGTCTGGGGGATGAAAAGGAAAAGTTGTTATTGTTTCACACAGGCCTACAGCACACTCCTACTTATAAACCATCTCACACGTTCCCACACCGCCGCCGCCACAACGCCCTAATGGACAACATGTGACTGATGTGCTGGAACCCTTAATCACCCACGGCGTGTTTCAGCCGTGGTTAAACGGTCTGAACACACACACACACACACACACACACACACACACACACACACACACACACACACACACACACACACACACACACACACACACACACACACACACACCCCCCACAACACACACACACCCCACATCACATCACATCCAGTGTCTCCTTTTAGTCTTGACTTCATCAAGGTCCTTGCAGCTCGTAACCGTAGTTACAGAGACGCGATTGGTTTACAGGCCAACTAAGAAGTATTAAACGACAACTCTCTGACGGTTGTCAACGTCTCTCGCTCTCTCTCTCTCTCTCTACCCCCATACACACACTTTACTAGACTTTACTTTAAACTTTACTAACCCCCCCCCATGCAAAGCCGTAAATAGTTCCCGTATCCTCTGACGCTACCGACCTAACGGCGGGTGGCGAGGCCAGGCTGGTGTGGGTCGTCGTGGCGACGCCGTCTCTGATGTTGCCGCGGGCGAGAAGTTGCCTTGGTGGTCTGGCGGAACGCGCTCGGAGGATGATGTCATCAGCCGGCAACGCAACGGCGGCGGTCCCGTGATGCTTCACACATGTACACCCCCCTTCCCCTTCCCCCTTGGTGTGTAAGCTGTGTTAAGGGCTGAGTGATGCCCACCCTCCCTACAAGCTAAGGAGGCTGGCACACGTCTTGACAACTCACGCACTCGGGAGAAAACGAAGACAGACACCCCTCAGGCACCACGAGCAGACGAGAAGACGACCGTCTTCTCGTCTGCTCGTGGTGGCTGAGGGGTGTCGGTGTATCCATGGATGCTTTACGTTTTTTTTTCGTCGTTTTCTTAGCGGGGTCAGGGAATCGCCGGCCGAGGACCACCATGTACCACCACAGGTAGAGAGGGTTGGCTGGCAACCGGAGGGATGCTAGCTCGATCCCCGGCTTCTCCTCGCCGAGTGTCGCGGTGTCCCTGAGTGAGACGCCTCACCCTGACTGCCCCCCGACGAGCGGGCTGTCGCCCTGCGTGGTTGACCTCCCCCGGCGGTGTGGGACTGGTTGTGAGTCGCAGTCCCCTAATGGTTGGGTCATCGTACTCCATGTTCTAGTGTGTATGTACTGGGGTACACTCGGTTAGATCAGCTATAGGGGTCATGGTTGGTTGTGGTGTTCTGCCTGGGGGCTGTGATGGGAGTGAGGCGCTCATCTCCATGGATACCCTCTGGGTCGACACTCCGATCACTCTTATTTGTATCAGAATGTCACGGCGGCAAGCCTTTTTACTTATTCGTCTCGTCAGTGTCGCCGTAAATCTCGTTCTCCTCCACACGTCTGCGTTGTTAAATGCCGCGGCGCCAAACATCCGTTCTCCACAACAGCGCGGTCCTTTCTTCTGAATGATGTCACCCCCCCCCCGTCTCCCCACTGCGTGATGTCACCGGGACCCCCCACGGACGCACAGCGCACGAGATGTGGGGTCTGCCCGCGCAGCATCAGCAGTAATCGCACACGGAGCCTGTGTGTCTGGTCTAGTGATACGTGAGATGTGATTGGCAGGGGAGGGGGGGGGGGTCAATCCATCTTCTTGAAGTCATTGTAGAGTTGTGTGTTTTAGATTATTATCCTCGGTGCTATGGTCTGTCCCTCAGTCTTATAGCACGACATCATTTGATCCACACGCGTGTTCCTGGAGCCCAAGTTCTCAATGGCCCCACCACCACACCGGGGTCCACTTAGTGAATCGTCCAGGATACTGTAGTGACTAGGGCCTATTCCCTCTTGTCCCGGGCCTGAACCTGTAGGCGTCCTTGAACAAGATGACCCTTGACCTCTGACCCTAAACTCCTTGATGATGAATTACAATAGGCATCAAACAATTGTATATTTAGGAGATGGTTTGGGTTGTAACCAGCCTCAGTTGTGTGTGAGTGTGTTTTTAGTGTGTGCGCGCGCAAACTTGCTTGCCAGGCGCCAGCCTCTATCTGATGTGATTAATCATCACTCCTCCTAACGCCCTCCCTGATTGGCAGGCTGCCTCGTTGTGCACTGACAGCCTGGCGGTTGATTGGCCCCGGTCTGTTCTGCGTCACGATCACAACCTGATTACTGCGTGCGTTTCCTGCCAGATAAATCAGTGGTCCCCTGGGCCCAGTGCACTCTACCGTCTGTCGCTTGGCTTCATAGTCCCTTTACTCTCTCTCTCTGGCGCTTAGGTTCATAGTCCTCTCTCCCCTTACTCTCTCCCCCTCTGACTGTCTGTCTGTCGCTTAGGGTCATAGTCCTCTCTCCCTTTACTCTCTCCCTCTGACTGTCTCTCTGTCTCTTTGGTTTGTAGTCCTCTCCCTTTACTCGCTCTCCCTCTGTCTGTCTCTTTCTGGGTGTCTGTTTGTCTGTCTCTCCGTCTGTCTCTTCCTGTCTGTCACACTCCTACTGGTTGTCTCTTTACACTCCACCTGTCTGTCTCTGTCGGTCTCTCTGTCTCCGTCTGTCTGTCTCTCTTTACTGTCTGTCTGCATGTCTTAACTGTCTGTCTCACTTTCTGTCTGTCTCTCGTCCCGCGGGCCCTCCGTCTCCCTCCCGGCCTTCACGTTGTCCTCCCCAGACAGTTGGTACAGCGTGTCATGCGGCGGAGCAGGTAGCCGTTATAGCATGTTCTCCCCGGGTCTGCCTGGCTGTGGTTCAGTCTGAGGGGGGTCATGTCCAGGCACGTCCCTCCCTGTAAACACGTTCCGCGCTGGGGGAGAGAAATGCGCCGCTGGCAGACCTCCTGGCGACATGGACGCCGTGGAGCAGTCGGAGCGCAACGCGAGTTCAGAACAACAACGGACGTCCGTTGGGTCGCGTTTGAGACTCGCTTATTTACTGGATGTTACGTTTACATTTAGCAGACGGTTTTATCCAAAGCTACTTGACAATAAGTACGCTTGTCAGAAGAAAGCAAAGCGACAATTTCTCTGTGGGTACAGTAAGGATGTTCATAGAAACAAGTGCCGAGCACTAACAATGACTAGGTTACCCGATTCCCTGTGTACAACAAAGATAGCTAGCATAAGACGCTACACAATGCTAGGGACTATTTTTAAGTGCCAGGACGTACAACATGCAGTAAGTGTGCACATTAAAGGTTGGGTATGGAATTCTCTTTTTTGGCCATTTTTATAATCCTCTTACAGCCACTGAGATAGGAGTACTGACATGAAAATTAAACAAGTCAATCATCTGTGGAACTGGCAGGGCTCGAAAAACACCAGCCAATGATTTCCAGACCCACCGAGTGGCATTGGACAGTAAGTACGTCAATCAAATGGTCGTACTGCACTCCCCCTCTCCCCACGCGTGACCCCTTCGTGAACGTACCCAAAGCAAGCTTCTGTTTGTTGTTATCCTGCGCTAGCTACTGGAGCTAGCTAATGGCTCGCTCTCGCGCATCTGTGTTCGCGCCCGTGCATGATAGCGCGTCCATGTACTTTGAATGGGTGCAGTCAGTCAGCGTTGAAGGAGAGGGGGTAGGACCATTTCAGTTGTGTATTTTCAAAATCTTCTGGCGTTTCGCGAATCCCATACCCGTCCTTTAAGTGCCAGGAGGTACAACATACAATAAGTGTGCACATTAAGGGCCAAGCGTTCGGGGGACGCCGGTGATGAAGGTGTGCAGAATGCATGGTATAATGAACACACAGCCGACACAGACACAGTCTGACGTGGCGACCAGTGCCATGTGCAGCGTCTGAAATGGACGCAAAGCCTTGTTGAAAGGGAGGACAAAATGCCCGTCTGGCGGTAAGGACGTTCCCTTCTCAAACCGACGCTCTTGGCCTGACTGATAATTGTATGTCACGGTGTCCTGCTTTGGAAGGGTCCTGCTCCATGGCCCTGCGGTGGATAGAAACGTCGGGGAAGTCTGGTTTAAAACACTTGTGGTTCTGGCCCGCTCCATCGCTCAGATTTGAGGGGGTGGGGGGGGTGTTAGTCCATTGAAAGGGGTCCCGACCCTGTAGTTATGACACGGGGCTGTTGCGTAAACATCACATGCCTGGCTGGACACCGGCTGCACAGCGCTACTAGCCCGCCAAGGGATTGTCCTTATAAAGTCTGAATGAAGGCCTGTGATCTATCCCCTCCTCAGGACGTCTGTGAATCATCCAGATGACGTCCTCTCTTTTGGTCGTAGTAAACCTCGCTCGCTCGTTTCTCCCACTCTAGTTGTGGTTTCTTGTGGCTGGAATGTGTCGACGTTTTTTTGTTCCTCTTGTCTTGTGTCTTGTGTCTCTGTCGGTCCTTCTTCCTTACGGCCTCTCTGAGAGAAGTGAGACGAGGCGCACATCATGGGGTCTGTGGTTGTGGGTCAGGGAGAACACCTGCAGCTCAACGCTGCTCCCTTGATCTCCTCCTTACTTCCTCACCTAAACCCTCGTCTCCTCTCTCCTATGCATACTCACCAACTGTGTGTGTGTGTGTGTGTCAGCCAGCCAGCCAGCCAGCGGGCCTCTTGATCAGACCTGAATGTAAACAAACGGAGTGCTCCAGTTGGCCCGTCTCCCTGATCGCCTCGATCACCCTATCGTTGATAACCTCCCTTATCAATAGCGACCTGGCGTTCTGCGGTGTGTAAACCTCACGTGTCCCCCGCCTGGCGGGGGCTGATGCTTGTAGACTCTGGCCGCCCAGGGTATGAGCCAAGGTAACTGCAGGCGTGGTGCCAGAGGCAATAGTTCACATGGAAGTCTGGACGATCGCTCTGGTCTTTGGAAAAGTAACAATACACTTACATTTTGTTGTAGTCGTACCGTTTTTTAACAAGTGAATTCAACCCAAACGCCAAGCTCTTATTATGCTTTTTATTGTAATGCACTATTGGACATTTGCACGATCATTTTAGTCTTTGGAAGAGTCACAATTTACTTTTGTACTTTGGATCGAATCAACTTTACAATCTTAAAATGGTAACAAACGGCAAACTCTTACAATTTGCATTCCAGTTTTTAATGAACTATTACGGTCGTCGTGGGACCTTTTTTAGTTATCTTTTCTTAACGAGTACAGCCTCTCCATGACCCAAGTTGAATATATTGCGACTTTTACGCACAGGTTAGAAAAACACCAGATAAACACTTGGCCCCGGCCAACGTACCACAGGAAAGAGATGGCAAAGTGGACGTCACGGTTTCAGAGAGGCCGTTCTGTGCTCCAGTGAGGAATCAACCATAAACGTGTTGTACGCAACGTGTGTAAGTGTGGTAGGGCCCGTAGCCGCGGGAAACGGAGGCATGGCCGCTGTTTATTCAGATGGCCCTTTGTCCGGCCGCGAGGGGAATGCCGTGATTTCACCCCTTTGTGGGCACCCACCACCCCCCCCGCCCGCTCCACTTCCTGTGTGTGTTGGTCCACTTCCTGTCCTGTCTCTGTGTGCTGAGCTGGTGGGAACCCGGGGACTGGGACACACCAGCAGACAACCTTTTCCATGAGCTATATATAGACGACTGAAGAATGGGAGGAAGGGAGAGAGAAAACAGTTTGGACGAGGAGGCGGGAGGGAGAAGGGGTAGAGGGAGGGAGAGAGAGAGGTGGGATGGGAAATGGATGGAGGCAGGGGAGATGGAGGGAGGGTGAAGAACAAAGTAATTGCGCAAGTAATGGTTAGATTGGAGAGAGAGAGAGGGGGGCGGGGGGGGGGGAGGGGCGAGAGAGAGGAGAGGGGAGAGAGAGAGAGGGAGGGAGGCGGGGAGAGAGAGAGGGAGGAGGGTAGGGGGGGAGAGGGAGAGAGATGGAGGGAGGGTGAAGAACAAAGTAATTGAGTGAGTAATGGTTAGATGGAGGGAAGGGAGAGAGAGACGGAGGGGGGAGGAGAGCACAGCAGGCGTACCTGGTGTCAGAGAGTGGTACTGAACTGAGTACAATGGTCCTGACGAGGGTCACAGATTCTGGGTTCCTATTTGTTCAAAAACGTTTTGCCTCACTGAAAATAGATTCTCTCACCAAGGCTGGGCATGCTGTTGGTCACTTCCGTCTGTCAATCTGTCCACAGCCATACAGCCCTGTTAACTTTAACCTCACTCATAATGGCCTACTTGGGTAGCTGCTGTGAGCTGTACTGGTCTCTCAGTGTGTGTTGGTCGGTCTCCCTTTCTCAGTGTGTGTTGGTCGGTCTCCCTCTCTGTGTGTGTTGGTCGGTCTCTCTCACAGTGTATCGGTCGGTCTCTCTTTCTCAGTGTGTGTTGGTCGGTCTCCTTCTCTGTGTGTGTTGGCCGGTCTCTCTCTCTGTGTTTGTTGGTCGTCTCTCTGTGTTTGTTGATCGGTCTCTCTCTCTGTGTGTGTTGGCCGGTTTCTTTCTCTGTGTTTGTTGTCGGTCGCTCTCACAGTGTGTTGGTCGGTCTCTCAGAGTGCGTCAGTCGGTCTCTCTCGTAGTGTGTTGAGACGGTCTTTCTCTCCCTGTGTTGGTCTCTCAGGTGAAGCCAGCAGGGCCAAGTTTAACTTGGCACCAGCATCACTGTTTGGCTGGTGGCGTTGTGCCAGGTTTGGGGTTGCTTAATCTGCCAAAGGGCACGCGGGTTCAAGAGGTTCTCGGAAATCAAACCACGAGAAAAGGTTTGCCATTAAAAACCTGGGAAAATGAGCCAGTCTGTTACAAAGTCGGAGTTGGGAGACTTGTAAATGTTTAACGATAAAATCGGGGGAATGTTTGATTGACTTTTTACACACATCTGGGACGGGTTGAGCAGGAAGGCTACGTGAGGAGAGATTGCGCTGCGATTGTGGTGACCACTTAAGACGGAGCGTGTTGTTTTAACTTTTAACGAGTACACAATAGAGTCTGTCGCTACCATAACGAGCGTACTGTTGTTAGTGAGCAGTGCTCAAACAACAGCTTTTCACCAGTCCCTAGTTCCCCTGATAACAAGTCCAAAAGTTATGTTTAGTTTGGTATAGCAAAAAATGTGGAGCTTTTACTATTCTTATTCAACTGTCACAGTTTCTTGATTATCGAATAAACATTAAAATCTTTCTGGTCGTTTGTTTGTATCGAGAGTGACTCCCTGTTTTCCCGCCAAAAAGAACCCGACCTGCTAGCTTTCTTTGAAAAACAGTCAATAACCGTTTCTAAGTTACAAACCTGCTGAGTAGCATTAAAAAAGGTTCTTAAAAATTGATGGATGCAGTTAGCTGCAGCGAACTCTGAACCAAAGTCTACGTTTTTCACTCAGTCCCTGAATGTACGATATACGTGATTAAGTGATCCGACCAGAAAACGGATGGTGTGTTAAACCCTGCTCAGGCCTCTGGGCTCCGGTCGCTCTTAAAGAGAGGTAAGGAAGAGGAGGGGAAGAGAGTAGAGGAGGAGAGAGGAGAGTGGGGATGGAAGGAGATAACGGGAGTGAAGGAGAGGTAGGGCCGAGGGTGAGACCAGGGGAGAGGAGGAGGAGTCATAGATAGTATATAAAATATATATATATAGCATCCGGGCAGACCTCCAGTTATTCTCTTGGTTTATGCGCATTGCCATCTTAGTTTGACTCGTCATGGTTTGACTCCGCCTCATTTCCTTTAACCAAAAAAGGCATTGATCTCCCGCCGGCGGGAGATACGCCCATCTAGGCGCCGTACACCCGAATTAGCAACATTAGCTAGCTGTCACTCAAGAGGCCGCGCCCCTAATTATTCATACATTTTAACCTCCAATGAAGTAAAAATTTGCCTCCTAAAAAGTTGTTGTTATGGCGATATGAACTAAACATTCTGACTAGAATGTTTTTTTTGGACCAGGCTGTAAACAGGTTTAATAAGACTGAAAAAACGGCCGGTTTAACATGTGAGTCAAGGAAGAGTTGCTCCCTTTTGGTACCACCTCGTAGTGGTCCCCCGATGCTACTGCAATGTTTGTCACTTCCGCATTGGATGCTGGTATATCTCGCTGTGGTTGGGGCTGGGGAGGAGAGGAGGGTAAGAGAGGGGAGGAAAAGAGAGAGCGAGGAGAAGGGAGGTACAGGGAGGGTGCTGGTGGGGCCACAAAGCCCTCTCCCTCCGGAGGCCCCTGGTCCGGTTCCCAGGCTGTCTGGGGCCCCACCTCAGCGGCGTGTACCTTTTTCACCAACGGCCAACATGAATCATATTTTGACTAGCTTCGCCGCGGCTCCGGCGGCGTTATTTATAGTAGCTTGGCAGGCTTTGTTGCTAGGAGACGGGGCGTCGTTACGAAGGAGACGAAGAAGAAGAAGAAAAATGAAAAAGGGACCCGATCAGAACGGAGACACGACGAAACGCCGTAGAGAAAGGAGGCGCAGGAGGAGGAGAAAGGGACAGCGAGGTGGTGGCGGAGGGGGAGAGGGGGAGAGAGAGGGAGAAAAACTGCTGAATGACAAACGAATGAACACGGCATGAGTCAGCAAGGACATCTGTGTGTGGCAAACTCCCTCGATCTCCCTCCCTCCCTCCCTCCCTCCCTCCCTCCCTCCCTCCCTGCGCTCCTGTTCTCTGCGTGAACAGTTTGCTATTCCTGTGTGCCGCTTTGTGCGTGGCCGTGATTCGTGCGCACTCACACACCCACGCGTGAACCCACTTACCTCCCCCCACTAACCTGGCCGCCCGGTGAGTGTGTGCGCGTGATCGGCCCGCCCGCTCTGATGTAATCTACCCCGCGTGTGTGTGTGTGCCTACACGTGTGCGTCAGACAGTCCTCTTGTGTTACAAGTGTGCGCCAGTGCAAATAACAGTTTAACCACCCACCTCTCCTCTTCCTCCTCCTCCTCTCCTCATCCTCCCAACTCCGTCTCTCCTTCCCTCCTTCTATCTGCTCTCTTTCTCTCCCTCCTCCTCATTTCACTTCCTATCTCTCTGTTTCTCCTCCTCCTCCTCCTCCTCCTCCTCCCCAGTGTGGGGTTGTTGTGGTCACAGTGGTCCCACTGTGTTTTCTATGATTCAGACCCCAGCAGTCATGACGCTGAGACCCCACACCTCACACTCCTACTACACACACTCATGTTCATAAGAAGTTATTTCGTTTTTTCTTCTGTTTGATTCATATTTTTGAATGGATTTTTGATTATAAAAAAAAAAGTGTGTGTTTGTGTAGGACAATAACCCTCATCGGATATATATCGCACAACGTGCGTACACAGAGTGAGCTTCATGGCGGAGCACACACACAAAAACAGACGCACACACAGCCACCCACCAACCCATACACATGTAGCACATACGCACACACATACAAATAGGGAGGCGCACACAGACGCACGCACGCACAAACACATATGTCGAGCACACAAACAGTAAGACACACATGTAAGACACATGTAAGACACATGTGTACAAACATGTACACATGTAGCAAACACACACATGTAAGACACACAGAGGGACCCATACACATGGAAGTACACAAACACACACACGTTGGCGCGCACACACAGCGATCCGCGGACCCTCCTCACACTTCAAATGACCCACTAGCCTGGGGGCAGCATGTAATGTTCCCCCAAAAGCGACACACACAGCGCTCGCGTAAATACACACAGTGTCTCCCACGCAACAACATCCGACGTCCCCGCAAGCTGCAGGACCCCGCGTAGAACCACACGGACCGGGGGGGGGGGGGGGGGGCGGCCGTCCACTCGGCAACGCGTGAGACGGGGACTTCTGAGGCGGCGGTCTCGTACCGCCGCCATCACGTCTGCCGCGGTCGTCATCACGTCTGCTCACCGGCAATCTGACCCCCCCATCCCCTCCTCCCCCTCCCCTCGTCACCACGTCGATCAGGCAATCTGACCCCCCATCCACTCCTCCCCCTCCCCCGCCCCCGGGTCAGATCGGTGTACTTTGCTGCCTTGATAACAGAGCTGGCTCTTCACCCCCCGGGCTTCACGTGAACCCCTGCAGCCGTCCCGCAGAGCAAGGGCTGTTGGGTTCACGTCTCGCGCTCGCCGTCGCCACCGGCCGGCGTGATGTCGGTGTTGTCATGGTGACGGGGTCATCACGGCGCG
>OLKM01003014.1:0-20000 GCA_900291075.1 Melanogrammus aeglefinus | reverse complement strand
GAAGGGCGACGGGACTAAAGCGGACGTGACTGAGACCATAACCTGGGTGTAACACGGGCGCCATGTGGCTCAGGAGGCAAAGAGGGGGTTGACTTGTCACCAGAGGGTTGCTAGGGCTGGGGGGAAAAAATCAATTTTATCGATTATGGATCGATTTCATTAAAATGTTGCAATATTGATTCATAGGGCATGAGATCGATTTATTTTTATTTATTGTAGTTTTGTTACCATTCTTATTATTTTTGCACTTTAATAAACAATGCCTTAATGCAATTTGCAGTGATGGAATGTTGTGGTTCAAGGACACCTTCACCTGCAATTCCTTTCTAATTTCAAAATTGCGCTTTTTTTTAGACTTGACAGTTTTGTTTACAGCTCAAGTTTTTAAACTGTCCAATTTACAAGTTTGCACTTAAAACCTGTTTAAGATGAAGGGAAAAAATAGAAGTACATTTTGTATTTTGTAACACAGTCGAGCCATTTTCATTATTTCATACCAGATTGAATCGTGATGAATCGATTCAGAACCTTATGAACCGAAATCGAATCGATGGCCGTGGTACCCAGCCCTAGCCGGTAGTTTGACCCCCTGGTGGCCCTGAGCCCCTCACCCTGACTGCTTCTGACGAGCTGGCTCTCACCCTGCGTGGCTGACCCCGCCGTTGGGGTGCGACTGTGTAAATGAATGGATGAATGTCGGGTAATATTGAACAGCACTTCGAGTGGCCGCTGGTTAGACAAAGCGCTGTGTGTCAATGCAGTGGATGAACTTGACCCACCCGTAGACTCTTCCCATGTCACTCACCTCCACCCCCACCCCTCTCTCTCTCTCTCTCTCTCCGTGTTACCCCAGGGTTCGCCTTCCCGGAGTGGGCCTACAAGCCGGAGTCCAGCCCGGGCTCCAGACAGATCCAGCTGTGGCACTTCATCCTGGAGCTGCTCCGGAAGGAGGAGTACCACGAGGTGATCGCCTGGCAGGGCGACTACGGGGAGTTCGTCATCAAGGACCCGGACGAGGTGGCACGCCTGTGGGGCGCGCGCAAGTGCAAACCCCAGATGAACTACGACAAACTGAGCCGCGCACTGAGGTGAGGACGGGGGAGACGGGGGGAGAGGGGGGGAGGAGGAGAAGAGGACGAGGGGGTGAGGAGGAATGGTTGGTGATGAGTTTTATTTGTGTGTTGTGTGTGTGTGTGTGTGTGTGTGTGTGTGTGTGTGTGTGTGTGTGTGTGTGTGTGTGTGTGTGTGTGTGTGTGTGTGTGTGTGTGTGTGTGTGTGTGTGTGTGTGTGTGTGTGTGTGTGGGAGATACATTTGTTTACAGTTTATGTCGTGTGTGTGTTGGTGATGACGTCTCAGTGGTTGTTGATATGTGTTTGTTTGTGTGTTGGTGATGTTTTTGTCGTTGATGTGTTGGTGATGAGGTGTCAGTTTGTTTGGTGTGTTGGTTGTTGTTGTACGCACACACTACCACACACAAACACACACACACACACACACACACACCCCTACTAGCACACCAACATGTGGAGCGCTGAGAACAGTCCTCATTTAGATCTCAAGCTGTCAACGGGAACACACACGCGCACGCATGGTCGGAGCGTACGGTTCCCGCGGCGACCGACTTGTTCCGCCACCTAGACCCACACACACACACGCGCGCGCGCGCACGGAAATACCCGCGGATCTCCCCCTCACCAGCTGCCTGTTGTTGGTGCTTGTGTTGGTGTTGTGCGTTGGACTTGGGTCTGTCGACGTGACTCGGGGTGTGCGATGGAGTCCGGTCCGGACACGGCGGCACTGCACTCGGAGCTACAGGGATACAAAGTCCTGGAGGCCTTTTATCACACACTCCACAGGGACTTACAGTGGATTGGTGTATGGATAAGGAGGCGGGCTGGACTTCACTGTCCAACCCCTACCTGCTCCTTAGTGACCCCATGACGGGCAGGTCATTAAGGAGCAGGTAGGGGTTAGACAGTACAGAGACAGGTCATTATGGAGCAGGTAGGGGTTAGACAGTACTGGTAGTTCATTAAGGAGCAGGTAGGGGTTAGACAGTACAGAGACGGGTCATTAAGGAGCAGGTAGAGGTTACACAGTACTGGTAGTTCATTAAGGAGCAGGTAGGGGTTAGACAGTACAGAGACGGGTCATTAAGGAGCAGGTAGAGGTTACACAGTACTGGTAGTTCATTAAGGAGCAGGTAGGGGTTAGACAGTACAGAGACAGGTCATTACGGAGCAGGTAGGGGTTAGACAGTACAGAGACAGGTCATTAAGGAGCAGGTAGGGGTTAGACAGTACAGACAGGTCATTAAGGAGCAGGTAGGGGTTAGACAGTACAGAGACAGGTCATTAAGGAGCAGGTAAGGGTTAGACAGTACAGAGACAGGTCATTAAGGAGCAGGTAGGGGTTAGACAGTACAGAGACAGGTCATTAAGGAGCAGGTAGGGGTTAGACAGTACAGAGACAGGTCATTAAGGAGCAGGTAGGGGTTAGACAGTACAGAGACAGGTCATTAAGGAGCAGGTAGGGGTTAGACAGTACAGAGACAGGTCATTAAGGAGCAGGTAGGGGTTAGACAGTACAGAGACAGGTCATTAAGGAGCAGGTAGGGGTTAGACAGTACAGAGACAGGTCATTAAGGAGCAGGTAGGGGTTAGACAGTACAGAGACAGGTCATTAAGGAGCAGGTAGGGGTTAGACAGTACAGTCAGGTCATTAAGGAGCAGGTAGGGGTTAGACAGTACAGAGTAAATAATAGAGGGTCGCGGTGCTGGCGTGCCTGTATAGTTGTCACATGCAGGAGGGGGTTAGCTGATCATCAACAGCACAGGTACATCTGAGCCTGTCCAGCTGTACAGTGCACACCTGGAGGGCATCGCGTGTGACATGATGCGGGCCCCTGAGTGGGGGGCCCTCACGTCTGGGCTGCGGTCTCTCTGCGGCGTCTTTATTGGAACGCGGCCGCTAATGAACCGGCTGCTCTCCATTAACTCAGCGTCTGATTGATCCCGCTCGCTTTGATGTGAAGGGGTTGATCTTAACGTGTGTGTGTTATTTTAAATGTGTGTTTGTGTGTTTTTTAACGTGTGTGTTTGTTATAAACTTGTGTGCGCTTGTGGTTTTACCGTGTCTGTTTTTTTTTTATGCTTGCCTCCGTGTATGTGTGTGTGTGTGTGTGGGTGCTTGTGTTTTAACGTTTGTGTTCTTTGTTTTTAATGCGTGCCTGCATTCAGTGTGTGTGTGTGTGTGTGTGTGCCTTTGTTGGACTTGATTCGAAGCGAGGAGGAAGAAGAGAGCCCGTCCCCGTCCCCCTCCCCCTTCTTCATTAGCATGCTAACATTAGCATGCTAACATTAGCTGGTGTTAGCACCTTAGCGCTAGGCCTGGGTTTCCTTTGTGTTTGGGGCCGACCCAGTTTGTGTTGAGGGGTGTGTTGTGAACCCAACGAGGACCAGTGGCGCTCCTCGTGTCACGTGACCCCGTTCTCCGTCAGCATCGGAGTCACATGCAGGACACATGCTCAAGGCCCTTTTGTATGTAGCGTTGTGTGGGTGTGCGTTTGTTCCGGGGCCTGAGTGTGCGCGCCGGCCTCTCGTCCCGGGTGGTGAGTGGATTGCTTCTCCCGCTCGTTGAGTTGAAGTGTTGCCGCTCAAGCACCTGTTGGCACGACGACCGGCGCCCAATCACGGCGAGCCACTCAGCGAGGCCTGTGTGTGCGAGCTACACGCGCTGGTTAACGCGCGACTTTGTTGGGCGTGAAGTACCCGGTCACTGCCGGAGAGTTAGATGGAGGAATAATGACTGCAACCACTCAGGAAGACCTTCTGGGGTTACAACAGTTAGACTGAGACATCAGCCTCGTCTTACTGATGACATGTGATGTGGGTGGAGCACCTGACTCCTGAAAGTGTGTGTGTGTGTGTGTGTGTGTGTGTGTGTGTGTGTGTGTGTGTGTGTGTGTGTGTGTGTGTGTGTGTGTGGTGTGTGTGTGTGTGTGTGTGTGTGTGTGTGTGTGTGTGTGTGTGTGTGTGACTGTCTCCCACTCTGTGTGTGACTTGTCTCGCTCCCACCATTTGTAACCATCTCTCCCTCTTTGGGTCTCTGGCTCACCCTCCATTTGTATCTCTCTCGGTGTCTTTCCCTCTGTGTGTACCTGTCGCTCTCTCTCGGTGTATTACGGCCTCTCCCTCTGTGTGGATGTGATGGTCTCTCCCTCTGTGTCTGACGGTCTCTCCCCCTGTCTCTCTCCAGGTATTACTACAACAAGAGGATCCTCCATAAGACCAAGGGGAAGCGCTTCACCTACAAGTTCAACTTCAACAAGCTGGTCCTGGTCAACTACCCCTTCATCGACATGGGCTCTGGTCAGTGCACACAAACGCGCATCTCAGAGCACACGCATGTCAGTAAACACGCACACTAGGGGTGGGCCAAAAAATCTATTCATATAAGAATCGCGATTCTCATTTACTACGATTCAGAATCGATGTATAAAATGGCCCAAAATCAATTTAATTTCATCCTTTTTTTTTTTTATAACTCGTTTGTTTGGTTTTTTTAAAGCTACTGAGACATATTAATGTTTTGTGCAACAGTTGTGTTCCACATGATATTTTTGGTACTTCAACATTCCTGTGAAATGAAAATGCGTCTTGTTCAACTGTACCATTTTTATTATACAGAAGCACTTTATTTTTGTTCCAACTTATTTTATAGCTAGCTTCTTAGAGTAGCAGTTGTGGTCCACACTCAGTGGAAAAGGCGCTCTCTTTAGAATTTAAAAGGCAGCATGTTTCACTGCACAATTTTTTTTTTATGCAACAGTTGCAACAATTCCTGAGCATGGATAAATGTTTAATTAAAACTTAATACATGTGAAAAAGACACTTTGATGTCTTCATTTTTTCATCCTGTCTTCCAAAGCAGACTGGAGCAGATCATGAGGGTCCTTTGCACACCAATAGACTGAAGCAGAAATCATTACCAATGAAATCGTTTTGGAATCGTGAGATAGCAAAAGATTCCCACCCCTAACGCACACACACCTTGCACACATGTCAGTACACACACACACACACACACACACACATCAGTTCACACAGTCGGACACATCTCGAAGCATATAACACACGCGCACACACACACGTCAGGACACACACACACACACACACTTCACACACATGTCAGTTCACACAGTTGCACACATCTTAAAGCACATAGCTCACACACATGTCAGTACACATCACACACAAACACACACGCGTCACACACATGTCAGTACACACCCATAACTCCACACACTTGGCAGACACGTTCAATCTCTTGTGACACACATGGTGTGTGTCAATATGAATGCTGAGCATTTTGTTAACACACTCCAGATACACATGTGTGTAGCCCCCCCCCCCCCCCCCCCCCCCCCCCCCCCAGACACACACACACCCCAGACACACACACACACCCCTGGGAGCTATGGGGGCATAAACAGAGTGGCTCTTGACGGGCGTCCAGCACCCGGCTCTTATTATGGGATGTCTGATGTGGTCTGCCCCACACACACACACACACACATGCATTAATATTGAAGACACACATGCACGTCCACACACACACACATGGTTTGCATGAATATGGTTTCTATACACACACAGAAAGAACAAACAAAGCTTTGAGACTAATTCTGAAAGCCATCGTGGTCACACACACACACACACACACACACACACACACACACACACACACACACACACACACACACACACACACACACACACACACACACACACACACACACACACACACACACACACACACACACACACACACACACACACACACGGTAGTGGAAACTGTGGAGCAGCCCATCCTGTGTTTGTGATGGCAGTAAGTGAGACTTTTCCAATATTTAAGGGGCTGGCTGTCAGCGGGCCAGACCCTCCATCATACTGCTGCACACGCACTATTTCATCTGTGTACAACTTGTCCTCCAGTGCTTTGGGTTAACTTTAGCTCCTTTTTTTTCCTTTTCCGTCCTTGCTAAACTGTTTTTTTTTGTGCGTTGTGCTGCCCGGGGGCAGACTACACTGAGCACTCCCCTGCTGATGTAGTGTTCGTACTGTAGTAGAACGAGCTGACGTGTTCCTAGTACTAATACTACTGAGTACCGCTCGTAGTAGTATGAGCTCATGATGAGGTCGTACTGCTAAAGACAAATGAATGGCTTGATACATTTACAATAAGAGGCAGTAGCGGACGCTTGTGTCCAAACGCGACTCACAATAGTTACATTCGTCAGGAGGAAGAGACACGACATTGTAGCGCTGCCGGTGCAGTGAGGAGGTTCATAGGACCGAGTGCCGAGCACTAACACTCACCAGGTTAACCCGGTCCCCGTACACACGGCAGAGAAAGCAATGAGTCAGTGGTGGTAGTAGGGTTGCCGCGGTATACGGTGTTACCGGTGTTACCGGTGTTGAGGCCAACACCGATTTGGTACACTGGGGTTTTATTTTATTTAATTTTTTTCAGTAATAAAAAAAAAATTCTGTAAAAATTCATAATATCATTATATTTAAGAAAATTTAAATGCGTAGAATAGGCCACAGTTCTGCTCTGTGTGGGAGAGGATTGGCGCGCTTCCTTACAAGACTGGTAACCATAGCAACGCCGGTAAACAAACCCCGTGAAGCCCAACCCCTACGAGAGCTCCCCGCGCTACGGCCACCGTGATATTATATATACTTATTACGTTATATTATATTATATACTATTATATATAGAACGTTATAAGAAAGACGCTGTCACCGAGAACTGAGTGTGAGAGGAGAGTTGACGGAGAAGACGGCGGTTGACCCAGTTTCAAAGTTGATACCGTTTATACTCTGTAATACCGGTGTTGACACGAGTGTATTCACTCGGTGTGAAAATGTCCACACCGCGGCCACCCTAAGTGGTAGTAATTTACACATCTCTCACACCTAATCACACACACACACACACACACACACACACACACACACACACACACACACACACACACACACACACACACACACACACACACACACACACACACACACACACACACACACACACACACACACACACTGTGGTGTGTGTGTCCCTCAGAGCTCTTATACTAGTAATTAGTACTAACTCGTTGTAGTTCATAGCAGCGTCCTGTCTCGGTGTGCTCCAGACGAGATGGGAGGGGGGTCTCGGGGCTACTAGTGGTCATCCGTAGTCTTTAATCCGAGTCAGTCTCTTAATACTCTCTCTCTCTCTCTCCCCCCCCAGGACGCGTCCCCCAGAGCGCCCCGCCCATCACCAGCGGCGGCTCCCACTTCCGCTTCCCGCCCTCCACGCCGTCGGAGGTGCTCTCCCCCAGCGAGGACCTCCGCAGCCCGGGGGTGTTCAGCGGCGTGGCGCGGCGCATGGCGCGGGGCTCCGTCAGCGACTGCAGCGACGGCACCTCCACCAACTCAGAGCTGGAGGAGACGGTGGGGGGCGGGGGCCCCGGCGACGACCGGGGCCTGGGGGGCCCCGACCGCTCCTTCAGGGGCCTCCTGCCGCCGCGCATGACCCACGAGTCCCTGTTCCGCATGTACGGCCCCGGGGCCCACCTGGCCCGGCCCACCCCCCGGGTCCACTCGGAGCAGCTGTCCCCCTTCCCCGTGTCCCCGCTGCCCGGCCCTGGGGGCCACCTGGGGCCGGCCCTGTCCCCGGGGCTGTCCATGACGCCGGGCTCCCACCTGCCCTACACCCCGTCCCCCTCCATGTCCTCCCCCATGCTGGGCTCCCACTTCTCCTTCAACGCGGAGGACATGAAGCGCTACCTGCAGGCCCACGCCCAGTCGGTGTACAACTACCACCTGAGCCCCCGCGCCTTCCTGCACTACCCCAACATCCTGATCCCCCAGCCGCACCGCCCCGCCCCCCAGCCGCCGCCGCCGCCGCCGCCCGCCCACGACAAGCCCCCCGCCCACCACCTGCTGCACGCCCCCCCGCCCATGCACCTCCCCCACTCGCTGGCGGGGTCCCTGGGGGCGGGGCCCGACGACCAGCAGCACCCCTCCCCCTTCAAGTTCAAGCTGCAGCCGCCGCCGCTCGGACGCAAGCAGCGGGACGGGGGCTCCTCCTCCTCCTCCTCCTCCTCCGCTGCCCACGGCCAATCGGCTGCCTCCGCGGGCTCTGGCATGCACTCTAACCACGCTGCCATGGCAGCGCCCAAGATCAAGGTACGTCCCACGACGACGGAGTGTGCATTAGGGGGCGACGTTTGCAGCGGAAGGCTGAACCATTACAAACCACTCGTGGTCATGAATACTGCTCAGGGGGTAGAGCGCGTTGGCTGGTCACGGGAAGGTTGTTGGTTCGATCCCCGGCTCCTCATAGCTGTCGTGTGTCGAGGTGTCCCCGAGTGAGACGCCTCACCCCGACTGCTCCCGAACTTTGCCCTGCGCGGCTGCCTCCGCCGGCGCTGTGGTGAGTGTGTGTGTGTGTGCGTGAATGGGTGAATGTGAGGGGATGTTGTAAAGCGCTTTGAGGGGCCACTGGTTGTAAGAAGACGGCGTGACACGCAGTCCGGTGTATTTACCCTTGTTGTTCCATCCCCCCACCACCAGGTGGAGCCCATCTCCGACAACGAGTCCGAGGAGGTGGAGGTGACCGACATCAGCGAGGAGGACGAGCAGATGAATCACCACGGCGACGACGACGACTACGGCGACGACGACGACGGCGACGTGTTCACCCCGACCGGCCGGCCCAAGCTCCTCCCCCACCACCAGCACCACCAGCACCCCCACCACCACCACGCCCTCCACCGCTACATCCCCGGCCATCCTGCAGCTCGGCAACGGGACCGCCGGCCGGCCCCCGCCTCCGCTCCATAGCAACAAACCGCAGCATCAGCACCATCACCACCACCACCCGGAGGAGGAGGAGGACGACGACGACGACGAGGAGGAGGTCTTCAAGACCCCGGCCACGCCCCCTCCGAGCGCGGGCCTCCCGCCCCTCCCCCTGCTGAGCCTGAAGAGCGAGCCGGGTCAGGGGTCAGCTCCCATCAGCCCCGGCGGCACGCTGTGCATCCCCCTCAAGCTGCGCTTCAAGCGGCGCTGGAGCGAGGACCAGAAGATGGAGGCAGACGGCGAGAGGGAGGAGGCGGAGGACAAGAAGGTGCGGAGCGCCGGGCAGGAGGACGGGGAGGCGGCCAGAGGAGCAGCAGCAGCAGGAGGTGGAGGAGCAGGCGGAGCGGTGGAGGGCCTGGGGGTGGCCCCGACCACCCAGCGTCGCTCCTCCTCCGAGCTGCAGAGGGCCACCGCCCAGCTGTCCCTGGAGAACTCCGGCTGCTGAGACACGCGCGCACGGTCACGCACACACACACTCCACACACACACACACACACACACACACACACACACACACACCCAGGCAGTGCCCCACCGACGCCTTAACGCATGAGAACAAACACCTGCGAGACCAGACCCTCATGAGTGTGTGAACCTGTGTGTGTGGTGTGTGTGTGTGTGTGTGCGTGTGTGTGTGTGTGTGGGGCCTTCAGCACCTCCACACATCCAACATGAACACGGCAGAATGTGTCACTGCTTCGACCTTCTAAACACTAAAGACTGAACCTCTACTCGGCCTCAAACTCACCCAGTGGGGGGGCTCCTCACTCTGGGCCCCTGTTCTACCAAGAGCCCCCTCGATGCGGCCCCCAGATGTTTGAACTCACACAACACAAGTCCATGTTTCTCTGCAGGTTCCAGAAGAGGGCTTTGAGTCCAGCTGTGTTGGCCGGTCAGGATGATGCGCATCCGGGTCCACTTGCCTCTTTACCTGTCCTTAACGAGTTTCACCTGTCCTTTAACGAGCTCACCTGTCCTTCACGAGTCCCTCGAATCACCTGCCTTATTGGATGTGGCTCATCGGAGCAGCGTCCGGTCCTCCAGCGATGAAATGAATGAATTACACCAAAATGGAGGCGGAATGCGTCTAGGCCACACCCACAAACGCTGCCCCTCCCCCGACAAGATGGAGGACGCTTCAACGACACAATTATATAGAGTCAATGAAATCGGATCACATGACCATGTCTGTAGGGTAAGGTTCCGACAAGGCGATTAAAGTGTCTTACTCTGAAAGGAACAAACCAATCACAGCCTTCAAACCGAATGACCGGAACTAGCCAATCAAAGCCTTCGAACAAGGGACTGCATCAAGGCAGACGTTAAACCAATCAGAACAGCAGACGGTCAGTCGCGTCCCGGGCCAGGTAAGGCCTCTGATTGGACACCATGTTAGGCTTCTCCCTCCCCACGGTTCGAGGACGCTGATTGGTCGAGAGCGCCCGTACGGAACCCTGTAATTATGTACACTTTCTTTTCAACCAATGGGCTTTGAGAGACACTGGGGGGGGGGACCGGCCAATGGGAGGGAAGGAGGAAGTCAGGAGGAGGAGCTTGGGCATTGGTTGACTCCTCCTCCTTCTGGAGAGAAAACTGTTTATATATACAAGCAGAAGTGGTGTATCTGTATGTGCTGTGTGTCTCGGTGTTCTCCAAGGACAGTTGTGCCTCGTGAAAGAGAGAGACAGGCGAGGGAGGGAGAGGGCGAGGGAGGGAGAGAGGAGAGAGAGAGAGGGCGAGGGAGGGAGAGAGAGAGAGAGAGGGAGAGAGAGAGACAGAGAGAGGCGAGGGAGGGAGAGAGAGAGAGAGAGAGAGCGACTAGCTCTGAGGGCGTTCGGAGATCCGCTGATCAACCCGTTCTGTCCTCTTTTTGTCTCTATTTTCGGCGCGTTGTGTGTGCGATAATGGCCCGTCTGTTGCCTCGGGCCGCCTCGGCCCCCGTCGTCGTGACGACCGGGCTGCGTGACGACGGATGATGTGCCCGACGACAACGAGGACCACAACAGGAATGCCCACGACGTACGCCTCCACGAGACGTTTTAAACACACTCTTTTCTATGACGTTTTATCAGTATAGTGTATAAAAAAAAATTGATACAATGCGCCCATTTTAACGAACAAAAAGACGACGATGAAATACTGTGCCTTTTTTTAGAAAGCCCCTCCCCCTTTTAGCCAAACAACTCAGAGGACCATCATGCCTTCTGTTTTTATTTAAAAAAAAGAACTACAAGATAAAAGCACAAAAAAGGACGCATAAATACTATATTTGAATATCTATGGAAACGAAAAAAAATGCTATATTTCACTGCCGCCATTTCATACCGATCAGGAAGAATCCTTTCTATTTTTGAGTGCTAAATCTATATCTAGATATATACATAGAGAGATATATCTATTTGACTGGCCATATTCTCAGTGGTGTTCTGCAGCAGGGTATGACAGTAGCTCCTGTATATTTTCATAGTATTGACACAGCAGGGTCCCCCGTCTCCTGGCTGTTTGTTTCCACGTCCCGGCGCGCCCAGGTGGGTGGGGCGCCCGGGCAGGAGTTGTTTAAGTCAACCGCCGGTGGAAACACACATGGAACAGCTTTCTTCCCCCCCCCCGGCCGTCGGCTGTGCTGCTGTCTGGCAGCGGCGAGTGGGGCCCCGCCCTGCTGGCCCCGCCTGGCCGGGGCGCTCCGTAGGGTAAAACAAACACGCCTTCGCTCAGGTTCTGGGCGGAAAGGGGCGGGTTGTTAAAATGGACGTCCTGGGGTAGGACACACACACACACACACACACACACACCCTCGTACACACACCCTTGTACACACACACACACCCTTGTACACAAAGCGTGGCTTCACTGTGGCTGCCAGCGGGGACGGTGACATCAGACACCCCTACACACTCTGGTGTAGACGGCATAACCATAGCTACCGCACACATCCAGACGCACACACACGCTCAGGCCAGACGCACACACACACCAGACACACAGAGCCGCTCTGAAAGAGGGGGAAATGACATCACAGAAACCACAAAATAGACTGCAAGGGAGGGACTTCCCGGCATCAGAAGTGTGTGTGTGTGTGTGTGTGTGTGTGAGACATGTACACAGTGGTTGACTGAAGCCCAACGAGGTCTCGTGTGTCTGTGATTTAAAGGCAGCCGGCAGGGTTTTAAACCTCGTAGTTTTGTACCGTCACGTCCGATTGTTAAGTTACCAGCGATGCTCTCGTTCCTCCAAAGAGAAACCCCGAACTAACGTTAAACACCCAGCGATACACACACTGCCCAAACCATTGCTGCCTTGCCTGTTGCTTAAAGCCAATAAAATCACTTTGCCGTTAAAATATCCTCCCACAAAACTCCCCGTTGACGATTTGTGACCCTTTTCTAGTAATTGTTCCCCCTTCCTTCCGACATGTATTACTGTTATTCTTGTAATTATATTATTAACATAACGTTTTGTTCCTTCTTGCCAAAGGCCCGCCTCTTCCTGAAGCTTCGTATTTTCGATCTTGGCGCCGCGCCTTTTTGAGTCCCTGCAGAGGTTAACCAGCTAGTTAACCGGCTAGTTAGCCTTCTAGTTAGCCTAGCTAGCTATCCATGCTAGCCGCGTGGCTTAACCGCAACCTTTCACAACCAACCACACAAGAAGAGGGGTTTGAGTTATCAACTGCTTTTTATTTGAACGATTAGGTTGTTTTAAGTTCCTTTTATTATTTTATTTTATTTTTTATGTATATATCTATAACTTTCTTTCCATTTCGGAGGGGTGTATTCTTGTAAGAAGCGTTGATTTATTTTTAACCTTGGTATTTGAGCATGCCCCCCTCCAGGATGAAGAGAGGGGAGGAGGGGCATGGAACATCTGTATTTTGTTTATCTTGTATCTTTTCATCTTCATTTGTAATTAAACAGTAATCAGGGTTCATTAAAAAAAAACAGGTTAAAATGGATGGATGTCTTGTCTTTTTCTTGTCGCATGTTGGGATTTTTTCACTTTACGTGACATGAAAATTATTTTATTTTGTCCACAAAATATTTTTTCAATGAGTTTAATTCTGTTTTTTTAGTATTGTTTTGTTTGAATCTTTCACACCAAACGTTAAGAGAAGTTAGTCAACGAGGCTCGATGCAGGATTAGGCTGGCGATTTTATTTCCTCTTTTGAATCGAGTTTTAGTCGGAACACATCTCCCGCATTGTGGTCATTTTCACCTAAATTTGGGGAAGAAGAACCGCAAGGTAACCACGTGAAGTAAAGTGACGTGAGTGTCAGAAACATGACGTTTACTTCCTAAAACTGCTGTATTACACGACTTTTGAAGGTAGTTGTTGGGCTTCATGAAGATGGCACATAATCTGGAATTCAATTTATCTTACAACTTCAGAATCAGTATTTAACTTTGAGAGGACGTCGTCTCTGGAGACATGAAAAATTATGCTCTAGTAAAACCCTTAACACTTTAAGGAAATCTTCACAGGTGTTGATGGCCATCATCACCCTGCAGACCTCGAAAAAAAAAACTCCTTCCTTACAACTTGACAGTTTATTTCAGCTTTAACCACCAGAACAGTCCCCTCCTTGCTTCGAGCTCGTGTGATGGGCTGATGAATGATACTTAATTGGCGATCGGCTCTGAAAGATGAACTGCCAACCAGGCATTCTACGGGTTATTGTTATTTATGTCCGTTGGTCAATCCTTTGGAGGTTAGATCGATGCATGCACAAATAAATAATGTTAACGTGACTTAACCTCCTTGGTCAACATCCAGCGGCATAACACATCATCCGGACGGATCTTTTCGATGCTTGTTTTAAACTGTTCAAAAGGGTATTGCAAGTATTTTACATTTTAATAAATAAAGTATTGTTGGCAGTGGTCGGTACTGCAGGGGGAGAGACGGGCCCCCCAACTAGGACACTACGGACCTCTGCTGGTCTCGGTCGGTACTGCAGTCTAATAGACTCAAACGGTATAGGCCTACAGGCCTGCTTGTTCTTTCTTTTCGGAGTAGAATGTTGAAACATTGTGCTTGTTATAATTAGCAATGTTGATGTAGACCTACATTCTCCTTCCCATACCCGCTGTTTCCTAACTGCTTAAAACGCCATCTGATTGGATGACCGTCTTTGTTCAACTGAGATTCAACTACAACAGTTTAATTTTGTTGATAAAGCACATAAATATCGTGTTCTTGTAGGCCTGCTGATCATATCAACATGCGTTTGTTTTGCTGTGGGTGTAAGAGGGAGAGGCTGACCATCTAAACTGATACAAAAAACGAGCTACATTTGCAAGGCTGTTAAACAATATAATTAAATAGTCAAGCTCCTAGATGCACATTAAACATGAAAAAACATCTTGCATATTAAAAAATAATACAAACATATCGAACCAAAAGTGGCTCTAACATATCTATTAAAACATGGTAGCCTATCGGAACTACCTCCTCTTTTTTAAAAAACTTTTTAATATTTCTATATTATATTTGGATAACAAATACATTAAATTATTCAGGCCCTGAACCGTAATAACATATCTAGTTGGAGAAGTTGAACGTAATCCAGGAAATTCGTAGAATCTTGAGTTTTCCTCGCAAATTATCGCTTACCGTGAGGCGGATCCCATGTGCAGGTCCACGGCCCGCCAGCAGGGGGCAGTGTATGAAGGTATTACTGTAGCAAAAGTCTTTAGCACCTGTAACTGCAGAATTTGAATGCGTAGGCCTACACTAAAGTCACAGTAAATTTGAAGTCGTACATATTTATTTTGCATGCGTAGGCCTACTCTAAAGTCAAAAATGTGTAACAGTACATTTGAAGCCGTAAATATTTTTTTTCTGCCATTGTAAACACAAAATAGGGTCTACGAGTACGCAAATCTGTGTTACAGGTGCACATATCCTTTTACTACAATCATTGCAGCGCAGATGGTGCAAAACAAATTCGCACACCCGTGTTTCATAATCTGAGAGCATGCACAAAATGTGTGCATTCGTAAACAAATGAACTAATTGAACTAATGCATCAGAAGTTGCACATCTGTGAAAATTTTCCTCACAAATAAAATGATAAAGAACGCTATGTTGATTCAGCATTTCCCACCGCTTGCCAGCCATGGACCTATAAAGATCGCAGCATTGTCGCGGGATCCGTGAAGAGGGCGTCCAACTGAACGGAGGTGGGTACATTATGTTAAATGAATTCCCCCCAAAGTATTTCATTAACATACCGCAAATGTCCTTAAATATATTTTAATGGTCGCCATAACATAAGTTTAGAAATGTCTTGGATGCTGGCATGCTGCGCCGCCTGTGTGAAGTAGCCCAAAAAAGGATTAAAAAAATAGTTTGAATCCCCCCCATCGCCCAAATGATTCGAAAATGTTTTAAGCGCTGGTTTGAACCGGTAAAATGACAATTTGCTAGGCGATCACCAGATAGATAGGCTAGTGGTGCTCATGCTTGTCCATTGAGCACATTTGTGGCATGTTAATGCAATACTTTAGGGTGAATTCACTTGAACTAAGTCATTACATTTAACATAATGTAGGATACCCACCTCCGTTCAGTAGGACGCCCTCTTCACTTCTCCAGAAAGGAACGTATCCCGCGCAAAGGGGAGGCTATGCTGCGATCTTTATAGGTCCATGGCTGGCACGCAGTGGGTCCCAGTGTAATTTGAGAAATGCATCCCTGCCGGTGACTTTCATTGGATTAGGAAATTATGGGCGGAACTACTTTGTCCCGGACACACATTTACCACCTAGACGTGTTGCCAAACTACCTGCAAAAAAAACCACAGCTGAGACTTGCAGGAGCAGATTCGAGCAGTTGTAGCGGCGGACTTGTGCTCGCTCATTAAAATGCTTAATTGCGCTGCACTGATTTGTAGCAAAATGATTTGTGCACCTGGAACACAGATTTGCGTACTCGTAGACCCTTACTGTGACTTTAGTGAACGCATTCAAATTCTGCATTTACAGGTGCTAAAGACTTTTGATACAATAATACCTTATAGCGGTGGCTCTCCTCTGCAGGGCCCAGGGCCCAGGGGCCGCCAGCAGGGGGCGAGGGACCGCCACTGCAGGTCCATGGCCCGCCAGCTGGGAGCGGTGGCCCTCCTCTGCAGGCCCAGGGCCTGCCCAGCAGGGGGTGGTGGACCTCCTCTGCAGCTCCACGGCTCGCTAGCAGGGGCGGCGGACCTTTTCTGCAGATCCATGGCCCGCCAGCAGGGGACGGCGGTACTATTCTGCAACTCCACGTCCCGCCAGCAGGGAGCGGTGGACCGCCACTGCAGGTCCACGGGTATTTGGGTATTTGTGGAAGTAAACTGGGCCAGTGGGTCCTCGGCAGCGTCGAAGATATCTGATTTGCAGAATTCCTCCTTCCACTTTCCATCTGCTCCTACGCCTTGTGTCTTAGAAAGCTGAGCTCCCGTGAGAGTGATTTAATATTTAATCACTTAAGACCGGGTAATATCAGTGATTAAGGTACAATGGTTGCAGGCAATTAATTAATAGCAAACAAAGTAAACCACCTTTCTTTGACAAACTCTAGACTACACCTACAGCTAGAGCAAGCCTACTGAGAGTCATACTTTTGTTGCCACTATTAATACAAATAATAGTTTGTGTGTGTGTGTGTGTGTGTGTGTGTGTGTGTGTGTGTGTGTGTGTGTGTGTGCGCGCGTGCGCGTGTGTGTGTGTGTGTGTGTGTGTGTGTGTGTGTGTGTGTGTGTGTGTGTGTGTGTGTGTGTGTGTGTGTGTGTGTGTGTGTGTGTGTGTGTGCGCGCGCACACTTATCCATCTTCTGGCCCGGATATCATGGTCGAGTTGTGTTTATATTTTCAGTAGTCTGTGTTGTGGTCTGTCCCTCAGCAGTATTGCATAACAACGCTTGTCCACACATGTGCCTGTGGTCCTAAGTTTGTAATAACCCAACAAAACTTAGTGAATCATCAGTCTGTGTGTGTATGTTTGAGAGAGAGAAGAGAGAGAGAGAGAGAGAGAGAGAGAGACAGAGAGAGAGAGAGAGAGAGAGAGAGAGAGAGAGAGAGAGAGAGAGAGAGAGAGAGAGAGAGAGAGAGAGAGAGCGAGCCTTGGTGTGTGTGTGTGTGTGTGTGTGTGTGTGTGTGTGTGTGTGTGTGTGTGTGTGTGTGTGTGTGTGTGTGTGTGTGTGTGTGTGTGTGTGTGTGTGTGTGTGTCTAAACTGGTCTTTCTACTCATGAAGACCCCTCTCTCCTCTGGCCTTCCTCTGATTCGTCGACCCCTGGTCTCGTCTTCATCACTTCCTCTTGTCTCACTCACTTCCTGTCTGGGATTAACAAGCACATCCTACCACCTTCATCCCTCGCTCTCATCTTCATTGTGTCGTCTGGGCACCTAGTCTTCTTCATGACGCTCCCATAGTCTTCCTCCGGTGTCCTCATCTTGACTAGACGCTCTGGCTCGGCTGCTCTGGTCTGTGTTTTGTTGCAGCTCTCTCTCTCGCTGCCTCTCTCTCGCTCTCCTCGCTCTCTCTCTCTCGCTCTCTGCCTCTCTCTCTACCTCTCTCTCTCTCTCTCGCTCTCCTCGCTCTCTCTCTCGCTCTCTGCCTCCCTCTCTCTCTCTCTCTCTCTCTCTCTCTCTCTCTCTCTCTCTCTCTCTCTCTCTCTCTCTCTCTCTCTCTCTCTCTCTCTCTCTCTCCTATCTCTTCTCTCTCTCTCTCTCTCTCTCTCTCTCTCTCGCTACCTTTCTCTCTCTCTCTCTCTCTCTCTCTCTCTCTCTCTCTCTCTCTCTCTCTCTCTCTCTCTCTCTCTCTCTCTCTCTCTCTCTCTCTCTCTCTCTCTCTCCTCAATGTCATTGTGAATAACTACAGTTTTCCCATTCATTAATTGTAAATACATGTTTACACTCTAAATATATATCATATATAATACACATATGGAATATATATAATCTGTGGTTATATAATATGCTATATATATATTATACATAATTAATGCATACATTAAATATAATATAAGGCCAGGGACAAATGCAGCTGATTGTGTATGCATTGCAGCACATATCCAGGATTACATAACGTGCACGCTGTACACTCCATAGCCGTGTGTGTGTAGGTGCGCGCTCGTGTGCCCACGTGCATGGTAAATTTATCCGACTGTGTGTGTGTGTGTTTGAGGAGGGGGGGATGGTGTGGTGGGGGGGGGGGTACTGCAGTGCTGCAGTCTGCTAACTAGCTGTGTATCCTCCATCTAGACACTATTTACATTGTGCTTGTGTGTGTGTGTGCGTGTGTGTGTGTGTGTTTAGTGTGTGTGTGTGTGTACTTGAGGGAGAATACGTGAATGTTATCTTCTTGTACACGTGTGAGTGTGTGTGTGTGTGTGTGTGTGTGTGTGTGCCTGTGTGTAAATGTCCCAGTGTGTGTGTGTGTGTGTGTGTGTGTGTGTGTGTGTGTGTGTGTGTGTGTGTGTGTGTGTGTGTGTGTGTGTGTGTGTGTGTGTGTGTGTGTGTGTGTGTGCGTGCGTGTATACATGCCTGCGTGTGTTTGTGTTTGTTTGGGTGTGTGGGTACGCACACACTGGCACGTGTGTTTGTCCATGCCAGTGTGTGTGTGTGTGTGTGTGTGTGTGTGTGTGTGTGTGTGTGTGTCGTGTGTGTGTGTGTGTGTGTGTGTGTGTGTTGTGTGTGTGTGTGTGTGTGTGTGTGTGTGTGTGTGTGTGTGTGTGTGTACTGCCAAGGTGTGTGTGCCTGTGTGTGTGTGTCGGGCATGTCTGTCTGTGTGTGTGTGTGTGTGTGTGTGTGTGTGTGTGTGTGTGTGTGTGTGTGTGTGTGTGTGTGTGTGTGTGTGTGTGTGTGTGCGTGTCCGTGTGTGTGTGTTGTGTATCTAAGTGTGTGCGTGAGAGTCAACAGTATAGTCATGTGGGTCACTTACTTAGGCGCCGTAATCTCTGCCTTATACCAATTACCAGCCTGCCTTCTACACTCTTCCTGTTTGGCGAGCTGATGGCAACAAGCATTATGACCTCACCACGGCACGCTGCTATTGGCCGACGGGCGAGCCGTCTGCCGGCCAATGGCGCGCCGCTTTGGTGACGTCGAGCGTCCGACGCGTGATCTGATTGGACACAGGGGCGGGACTACAAGGTTCTGTGCGTGAGGCGGAGAAATTATAAGCGGAGAAGGGAGGGAGAGTTTTGTGCGCAAGTAAAAGTGAGTGAGTTTGGGAGTTGGTGTTTTTATGGTTCCTGGCCCTACGTTAAAAACTACAAGTTCACCTGTAGCGCGCGTCGCACACAGAAAAGTTGATAAAAAGAGATGTAATAATTATTCTCGATATTTGGCTGAACGTGTACTCACTACATCTCAATGGTAGTTAAGATGAGTAAGTAATTATTGTATGTAATTGATACGTTATATACTAACTAGGCCAGCAGATGAGAGGACACTGAAGTCGGCCGTGCGCTCGCGGTCACAGACAGACCCCGGCCTCTGATTGGCCCAAATACCCCAAGTCCCCAACAGCTGTTTTGTGTTTTCCCAAACGACTATTCGCCCGAACCACCTGCCCGTCAAATTTACATGCACTTGTAGCCCCACCTTCCGGAGCCCAACCAGCGATCCCATTAGCTACTGTATCTCCTGCTGGCCGCTGATTGGCCCGTCGGACTAGTCGTCGTCAAGGCTTTGGTGCTTCATTCACCATTTTGCGACGCTAGTGTAGAATGACCAGGGCAGGAGTTTTTCCTCCTTCTGAGCGGCTTTACCGGAGAATCACACAACTGGACGTACGGACAACCGTCCACTCGTTCCCGGTGTTCAGCGCAAGAGACGCCCGGTTGCAAGAGAGCTCGCTGTACTTTCCCGGTGAGTGTGTGTGTGTGTGAGTTTGTGTGTGTCTGTGTGTGTGTTGCCAACACGTATTTCTGCTCCTGCAGCAGCAGCAGCAGCAGCAATGCAGTAGGCTACGGGCTTGTTTTCGAGCCGCTGCGTTGTGGCGGTCTACCGTGATGTTTACCGTGTGCATCCAACCCGTCAAATCCCGTCCGCCCCCCCGGCTGGGGGGTCCCGTCGAGGGGGGAAGGGAGGGCGGAGGGGGG